>CAUYLG010056460.1:0-19341 GCA_963573385.1 Cacajao melanocephalus
ACATAATTGGAAGTAAATCACTCCTCAGCAATTGCATAGCATTTCACAGGTTTAAATAAAATATTGGTTGGCTGCTTGTTTGTTATTTTCATCCCTTATTCCTTCCTGTCTCCATTGTTAAGCATAATTATTGGCATAAAAGATGTTTTTAATACCCATTTTTAGACTGCATTCTAGCCTGGGCAATAGAACAAGAATCCCGTTCTCTCTCCCTCTTTCTCTTCTTTCTTTCTCTCTTACATTCTTTTTTATTCTTTCTTTCACTCTTTCTTCCTTTTCTCTCTTTTTCTTTCTTTCTTAAAAAATGATAAATAAATAAAATTGCTAACTAGTATTAATACTATAATAAGGCTATAGTTATAGCTTTGCTTGCATTTTTAGTTATTTTCTTAGAATAAAGCTTTAGAAATTTGAATTGCTGTGTTTATTAAGATTGATGCATTGTTTTAAAGGTTTTGATACAAAATACCAAATTGCCCTGAAACAGGTTGTGTACCACTTTGCACACTCCCCAAGTGTTGACAGCACCTTTTTTCCTGAATACTGCTAACATTGGATATTAATCTAAATGCTAAAGCATGGTATCTTATTTTCACCTGTATTTTATTGTTGCTAGTTATTTATTTTTTGAGACAGAGTCTTGCTTTGTTGCCCAGGCTGGAGTGCAGTGGTGCAATCTTGGCTCACTGCAACCTCTGCCTCCCAGGTTCAGGCAGTTCTCTTGGCTCACCCTCCTGGTTAGCTGGGACTACAGGCCTGCAGCACCACATCCAGCTAATTTTTGTATTTTTAGTAGAGTTGGGGTTTGAACTCTGATCTCAGGTGATCCACCTGCCTTGCCCTCCCAAAGTGCTGGGGTTACAGGTTTGAGCCACTGCGCCCGGCCATTTCTAGGTATTTTTTATGTTTATTTATCTTCGGTATTGTTTCTTTTATAAATGGTATGTTCCCATTTATTAAAAAATGTTTTTTTTCCTTAAGTGTAGGTAGGTAGGTATTCTGAGGGCATTATTATTATTTGTTGTTGGTAGGCATTGACAGTTTTTTTCCAGAATTTTTTGTGTGTTATGTTTTGCATTAGCTTGACGGGCCTTCCTTCCTTCCTTCCTTCCTTCCTTCCTTCCTTCCTTCCTTCCTTCCTTCCTTTCCTTCCTTTCCTTCCTTTCCTTCCTTTCCTTCCTTTCCGTCCTTTCCGTCCTTCCTTTCCTTCCTTTCCTTCCTTTCCTTCCTTTCCTTCCTTTCCTTCCTTTTCTTCCTTTCGTCCATCTCTTTGTCACCCGTGGCACAATCTTGGCTAACTGCAATCCCTGCCTCCTGGGTTCAAGTCATTTTCCCACCTCAGCCTCCCAAGTAGCTGGTCTGCAGTTGTGTGCCACTGTGCCCTGCTAATTTTTTGTTTTTGTATTTTTTTTGTAGAGGTGATGTTTCGCCATGTTGCCCATGGCTGGTCTCAAACTCCTGGGCTCAAGCGATCCATCCGCCTTGGCCTCTCAAAGTTCTGGGTGTGTGAGCCATTATGCCCAACCTCAATCTTTTTCTTCATGGTTTTTGTCCTTAATGTCTTCTTGCTTGATTTAAGGTTATTAGAAGTATTTTAAGTATAAAGACTAAATGACCAAAGACTAATTTTTTATTTGGAAGTCTTAAATCCTTATGGTATTTTGATCTAAATTGTGAAGCAGGAATCTGATGTTTATTTTTTAAATGGTTAAATAGTCCTGCCAAAATCATTTGTTATAAGCTTAATTTTTAAAAGTTTATGTGCTTGGTTTTGTTCTCTTTCTTACCCTTTGGTTTAGTTCACTGATCTTCCTACATAAATACTACATTCTTGGAGTTATAAATTTACAGCAATTATGTTGTGTTTATATAGGAAGATTACTGGAGTTTATGTTAATTTAGGGAGATAGGCAAACAAACAGCAAGTCAAATAATTACAAATTGTGCTATTTTCTGGAAAGAAATAAACATGCTGAGATTTATTTGGAGTCATCAAGGAAGACCTGCCTTTTCGAAAAGGATTTTTTTAATGCTAATTCCTGAATTACATGATAGGACATACTATAAGAAGAAAGAAAGAAGAGAGAAAAAGACTTAGTAGCAAGAGATACTCATCATTAACATTTGCTACACTTATCCTCCGTATTTTACTTTTGACAACTGCATGTTTCTAGCTGTGGCTGTCTTATATCTTGCTACTGCTTTATCATTTGACATTTGAATGATTTGCTTTATTTGATTTCATAATAATGCTGCAGTAAAAAATTTACAGAATGGAAATTTTGGTCAACATTTTAATGATAATGCTTAATGGCTATATGTGTATTCTAATCTGAGACTGAAATATAGTGTAATTTTTGTAATTTATTTTTTTTACTGATGGACATTAGGTTAGTTTTTACCCCTACCCTTGTTACAAATAACATGGCAATGAAGATCTTTAAATGCTGAGTTTCGTTACATGTATGTTGGGAGACAGAGGGCAGTATCATCATTATTTATTTGTTAACAATTCCTGAAGTAGGATTATTAGATTAAAGCATTTGAACATTTCATGGCTCCTGGCACATACTGGCAAATTGTTCCTCCTTTCCTTCCTTTTCCCCTTCCCTTTTTCTTTCATTTTCTTCTTTTCTTTCTGTAACAAGGTCTTGTTCTGGTACCCAAGCTGGAGCCCAGTGGTGCAGTCAGAGCTCACTGCAGTCTTGAGCCCCTGGGCTCAAGTGAGTGTCCCACCTTAGCCTCCTGAGTACCTGGGACTACAGGCACACACCACTATGCCCAGCTAATTAAAAAAGAAACTTTTTTTTTTTTTTGTGGAGGTAGGGTCTCATGTGTTGCCCAGACTAACCTTGAACTTCTGGCCTAAAGCAGTCCTCTCTCCTTGGCTTCCTAAAGTGCTGGGACTACAGGTGTGAGCCATCATGCCTGGCCAGCAAATTGTTTCTTAAAAGTTTGTTACTAAAGATTGTGTATTAAGAAAAAAGGAATTTTTTTCCTGAATTTGAAGAGATTTATGGTATATTCGAAGGTGAAGCTATTCATTCCATGGATACTATGACTTTTAGATGCTTGAGGGGGAATATAAAGGTACATGAATATACTATAAGAGAATAGTAGAGGAGGAAAACAGTGTACATGTAACTATAACATGAATCATAATGCGTTAAGTGGCATAAGAAGTGTGTAAACCAGATGCTATGGAAGTTTAGAGAAAGGAGACTTTATAGCTAAAAAGCATGTCATTATCTCAATCATTTACTGATTCATGAGAAAAATGGTACTTTTTTCAGTAATTCATATATTCATGTTTTGTTTGCTTAATTCTTAATCTGAATTAATGGCTTAAATTCAGTGTCTTATCATGGAATAGTGTAATTAGGAAAAATACTTGTAAAATCAGTCTTACAGATTGCAGTCTATTAGCTGGGTGTGGTGGCGTGTGCCTATAATCCCAGCTACTCAGGAGGCTAAAGCAGGAGAATTGCTTGAATCTGGGAGGCAGAGGTTGCAGTGAGCCAAGATCACGCCACCGCACTTCAGCCTGGGCAACAGAGTAAGTGAGATTCCGTCTCAAAAGAAAAAAAAAAGAAGATTGGAGTCTTTTGGTTCTGTAACGAGAGCAGTGTCTAGATTGGAATGTATAAGAAATATAATCTTGATAATATCCCAGTATCATTTAGTAGTCTTTAAAAAAGTCATCAATGTGATTTTAAAAATATAAGTAAGTCATTGAATTATAATTCTTAAATTGTTTTTGCTTCTCATACATGTTCTATCCTAATATGGTCTTTGAAAATGATATAAGAAACTCCAGGGTTGAAAAACACACCCATCTTTCTTTTGACAGAGAGGCCTAAGATAAACTTCATAGTATATAGACTAAATTAATAAAGAGCAGTAAGGATGGTAATATTTGTCAGACCTAGAAAAATTGTTCTCTTGTTACTGAATATACTCAAAATTGAGTGGATAGGTGGACTGAAGTAAAAATGATATTGTATTTGTTAATTTTAATTAGATGTTGGGACAGAAATGTGTAGGCCACATAGTCTGTCAGTATTAAATTTTAAAAGACCAGAGCACTGAATGGAAGGCAAGGACATGAAGGGAGCACGTGTTAATGCAACTTCTTTACAGATAGAAATAGAATTCTCAGACAGGAGACTTATTTAGTATGTAGTTTTCATCTTGGCAAGGAAGACTGCTCTTTGTTTATCCATAGTGGGTAATTTCTAATCCTAGTTTAGGGCATGGAGGCCAAATACTATTGTGGGTCAGGTGGATCCATCCTTTTCTTAGGTGACTGTATCACATATGTCTAAAATACAATTTTAAATATGAGATAATATCACCTCCTTCTCCCTAGCTATGACTACAGACAGTCTAGCAATAAAGGAGGTTAGAGTTCTTCCTTTATATTTAGTCCATCTTTCTGTTCAAAGCATTTGTAGATTGAGTGATTTTTGTATTATAAATCATTTTTATTCTCTCCCAAGGCAGGAAGTTTTCAATTACTGCATGTTTTTCTATACACAGCAGGTGGATTTTGTCTGAAAGATAGTTTTATGCCAGTATATTGTACTTGTTTCACTACTGAACTACAGAACCTTAGAATTATTTTAAAGATTGGGAAGGTATAACCTGTCTCCTGTGAAAGACCTTTGTAGTGGTAAATTTGCCAACCTTGTTAATTTTACTCAAACCTTGTTTTTGAAAAAGACCCCCACATTTTAAATAACAATTTTCATGTATTTATATCTAGGTCTTGTGTTTTTTTTTTGGGGGGGGTGTCTGTTTTACTATGTAAGAGTGAGAATTTAAAGCAGTGGCTTAAGAGTGAGAATTTAAAGCAGTGGCTAAGCTGCTGAAGTCTGTGGATCACATTTTTAGCAGAGAAGGTGGATGCTGAATGGGTTCACTGACTTGTCAAACTTTGTGAAATATAATTGAGATTTTTATTATGTCTTTATATTATGGAAAGAGATTGCATATTTAGAATCTTAGAGGTTTTCTGCCTAAAATGTGGAAAATTATAGATACAACGTATTTTATATAATTAGAAGTGCATGTCATTATTTATAGTGATTACTGTGCTGAAAACAATGTGGTAATTTTAAATTTTGAAACAATTATAAACAAAAGCTACACATATAACACATACCTTTTTTTCCTAAGATATTTGAGATGGACGCTTCTCTTTGGTCCCCCTAAATACTTTAGTATATTTCATTTGTTATTTGTTATTATAAAGTGATTTATATTGTTATGTAAATATTTGTATTTGTATAACAATATAAAAACTTTTATATATTTATAAATATTTATAAATATTTTAAATATTTATATTACAATATAAATCATTTGTTATTTTCTGATTTTGATGGTATATTATGGTTATATAGGAGAATATCCTTGAGGAAGAGAAATATACTAAAGTATTTAGGGGGACAAAAGAGAAGCATCCATCTCAAATATCTTAGGTAAAAAAGGTATGTACTATATGTGTAACTTTTGTTTAGAATTGTTTTAAAATTTAAAATTAACCCTTTTTAAATATATGTACATTTTTATGTGTGTGTTTATGTATATATACTGAAAAATGTAAGTGCACACTTAAATCTCCAATTTCAGTCCATCACTATAGGGCTCTTAATTTTCATCCCTCCCGTATTTGTATTGTCTTTCTGATGGTGAGATATCATTATCCTCCATATGTGTAATTATTTGATGAATCCCCTTGTAATTAATCCATCACCTCCTCCAGGTTCTTCCCTTTCTTCTCTGAAAAATATTAGGGAAGAACCCGAGGGAGGTGATGGATTAGTTAATTGCATGGGCATTAGTTTAATTAAGGGGGAAGCAGTGGCATTGCTTACCTCACTTGTGCTGTGATGTCTCATGCCAGGCCATTCTTCTCAGGTGGATGCCCCCTCATCCTGTTTAACTCAGATTTCATGCTTGTCCATTCTTCTCTTGCTTTATTAGAAACTTCCTCATTCTGCAGAACTCTAATACCCTGTTTTGGGCCACTGTAGTTTTCTCTCCAGCATGTACACCTACCTTTCTCAGTCTCACATAATGACTTTTGGACTGAATTTTTAGGAAGAAATGTGGAAAAGAAAAGCTGAAATAATTTTGAAGTGTTTAAAGCCCAATATTTAATTGTATTATAGAATTGGTATGTGAATAGAATAAATAGGTTTTTTGATGCTTAAAAATATAGAAAAATTAGTAAAATTGTAATTTTAGACTTGCCATAGAAAAAAAGAGTAATGGAGATAAAAAGCTCTGGAAAAATTTAGCTTGGAAATAAAAATTATATGCATATATGTACAAGTATTACAGAGTTATCATTGATAATATTTATATATATTTTGATAAACTAAGTAGGATGTCCCCCGAATTTGCTAACAGTTGAAACAAATAGGTTCATATTTAGAAGGAAGAAAGTTTTAGACTTTGGGGCTTCTGTTTCTTGCACTGCCCAGAACTCTTCAAGTAAGCAGATGATAAATACAAGGTAAGTGTGCATATCAAAGAATCAAATGTGCAGATCTGTAGTTCATTCTTAACTAACTCAAGTTTTTAATGATAGAAGGCTATAAATTGTTTATTACGTTACAGATGGAAATAATGACAACAGTCACATAAAGGAGCTCTTCCATAGTATGCTTGTCCTGGTTCGGAGGATAAATTTTAATTGAATTATTAGTAATTTAGTTGATGTACATCAGCAGTATAAGTGCTAAGAATGACTGATCAAGCAGATGACATGAAAATGATTACTTCTACCCTCGAAGGAATTTCCAGGGAAATGCACACTACTAATTACATTTAATTGAATAAATGTGATAGTAGTGTACATTTAAAGTGCCATGTTAATAGGAGTTTTTATTTGAATTTATGTGGTAACTTTATTAGTCTGATAGGATCGATTAGAACCTTGAAACTAGTAATTCACTATCGTGTTTAAATTTAGAATTTACAATTTACTCTGGCAATTTTGTAAAAGAGCTTATATTCATGTTTTTGACTCATGTTTTTGTCACACCATGAAAATAAGCCTTCTGTATTTAAACTAACTTTGTATCTACTGTATAATACTAAGTGCAGCAGCTATTACACTGAAAAGAATGTCATACTTAGTCTAGTTTAAAACTTCAAATTCAGTCACAAACAAGCTGTATGACCTTGGACAAATCACTTTGAATCTCACTTTTCTTTTCACAAGAAATATTTACCTAGTTTTTTTTTTTTCTTGAGATGGAGGAGTCTTGCTCTGTTGCCCAGGTTAGCGTGCAATGGCATGATTTTGCCTCACTGCAACCTCCCCCTTTAGGTCCAAGCAATTCTCCTGCCTCAGCCTCCTGAGTAGCTGGGACTACAGGTATGCGCCACCACACCAGGCTATTTTTTATATTTTTTAGTAGAGACAGGGTTTCACCATTTTGTCCAGGCTGATCTCGAACTCCTGACTCAAGTGATCTGCCTACCTCAGCCTCCCAAAATGCTGGGATTACAGGTATAGCCATCGCTCCCAACTTTACATAGTCTTTTCTAAGCCAAGCCTTGCATCGTGATTTTAAAAATGTAAAAGAAGGCCAGGAATGGTGGCTCATGTGTGTAATCCCAGCACTTTGGAAGTACTAGGCAGGAGGATTGCTTAAGCCCAGGAGTTCGAGACGAGTCTGGGCAACAGTGAGACCTCATTTCTAAAAAAATACAAAAAATAAAAATAAAAGAGCTGTGGTAGGGTTCCCTAAGAACCTGTGCGTGTGGGATAGTGGTGGAGCAGAGATACTACAGGAATGCTGTGTACTCTGGGTGACTACTTCTGCCTCACAGAGGGCTTGAGATAGTTGTGTATATGAATGTACTTAGTATATATGCCATATATGTAAAGAACCTAGTAAATCTGTAAATTATATAAATGTTAATTTTAAAAACATTTTTATTAGTGCATTTTCATGACTCAGTTTTAAGGTCCAAAACTAGGAATGAAGAAAAGGGAAAGCAGGGATGGTAGACAATGATGTGGCAATTAATAAGCTTAAATATTTTATTAATCCTTACTTTGGACCTTTGTTTTGGTTGAACTCTTTTGATCATAAACATTTGGGGCAAATGTGTGCTCCTTGTAATTCAGAAATTTGTGCTCTTTGTAATTCAGTATAGATTGCTGGGCAAAGCTCTTTTCTGGTGAGAGTCAGATTCAAAAGATGGCTGAAAATTTATTCTCTTTTTTTTTTCCTTTTTAAACATGGTTTAGCTAGATAGCTTGGGTTCTTAAAAACAAAATATGACTTTTTACCTGTCTACTCTGTGCAGATAGATATCGTGCTCAAGTTTTTTATGTGACATGACTATTTAGTCTGAAGGGTGCGCTTGTTTTATAGTTGCTGAATATTAATGCTACTCCTTGCAAACCTTTTGAGTATCTTGTTTTCCCTTGACTGTGTCAGTTATTTAATGTCAGTGATAGAATTTTGGATTTTTATTAAAAGTTAATAAACTTTAAAAAAGTTATAGAGATTTTGAACCTGATTTTATTTATGTGGATGTTTGCTTTTGTTGTTGAATCAACATGAATTATATCTCTGTTTGAAATGTAGTTGGATATTTAGATAACTCCGTTTTTTTGATGTAACAGATAATTCAGATATATGGCTTGAAATTTTCTTCCTATGAAAATTAGGACTTGTTATAAAATGTTTTTCAATTAGAAAAATATTATGAAGGAGTATATGGCATTTTAAGAGAGAAGACATCACCATTGTTAAGTTTTGTTAATTATTTTCTGCATCTTATGCATAGCTGTAATACCATATTCATTTTGTATACTTTCTTCATCTAATGCTATGCTCTATGTCAGATTTTTAAAAGCTAATTTTCAATGGCTGAATAATATTTTTATGGGTATATCATAATAGGCTTAGCCTGCCTCCCATTGTTGAACCTGGAAGGTCTCCCCCTGCCACCACACACATACTTGGTTTTTTTTTGGTTTTTTTTTTTTTTTTGAGATAGAGTCTTGCTCTGTCGCCAGGCTGGAGTGCAGTGGCGCGGTCTTACTGCAACCTCCGTCTCTCGGGTTCATGCAGTTCCCTTGCCTCAGCCTCCCAAGTAGCTGTGACTACAAGTGTGTGCCACCATGCCTGGCTAGTTTTTCGTATTTTAGTAGAGATGGGGTTTCACCATATTGTCCAGGATGGTCTTGATCTCCTGATCTCCTGATCCACTTGCCTCAGCCTCCCAAAGTGCTGGGATTACAGGTGTGTCCCACCACGCTCAGCCACACACACTTTTTTATTGTTAAAATTGCATTGTTTTTCTCTGTGTGTTTCATTCCCAGAAGTAGATGGCATGGTAAAGGATGTTAACTGAAAATGCCATGCCAACTAACACAGTTTCTGTAGGTGTGTGAATGCTCTTATGTATCTTATCCTTGCCAGTATTGAGTGGAAGTCAATATTGAGTGCCAATATTGAGTGGAAATATTGAGTGCAGTACTCATTTATTTTTAAAGAATCAGTGAGATATAATTCACATAATCACTGGTGTGAGTCATATAGTTCACCTCTGGTCTTCAGGGGATACATTTTGGTGTATGAGATTTATATAGAAAGCAAGAACTTAAAAGAATCTGTAGGTTATCTAATTCAGACAGTTAAAAACTACCCACTTCTGCTTTGAAAGCCATTTAGAACCACTGTATAGAACATGCTCCCTAATCAAGAAGAAATCAACACGTTGCTTCCCCTCTTCTATCCATTAGATATCCAGGCAAAATCATATCTCCTTTCCTGATATTTCTCTTTAACTTACATTCTAGTGTGCCCCGTGGCCAATTGTAAGTTGCCCTCTACTTTTGTAGAGACCTTTGCTATGTTTCTGCAAATTCTGCTTTTTCTGATTCTTGTAATTCAAAACTACCACTATTTTCTTCCAAATTAAAACTCTTTCTTAATTAATGCTGGCCAGAAATAGAAATTAGAGGGAAAGTCTTAGTTTTTCCAAGATCTGAAAGACTAGTAGCATTCACAAGAATACTTGATTTTTAAGGAGGAATGTGTGTTGAACGATCAATTAGAATTTCAGGTAATGGGAAGAATTTAGAGGAACATTGAGGAACAGTTCATAGACAGTATCCAAACTGTCAATTTCAACTCTTTTTCAGTTTAGCAAAAGAACTTACAGAAACTTGGTGTATATCTTCTGAAACGTTGCAGACCCTAACCTAGGTCAGGTAATACCTTTCACTACAAAATTGGGATAATCATTTTCTAAGTAATTAATCATGAAGAAACTGTTCTGAGTAGGCAGTAAGGATTTCTCTGGTAACATGATGATTTATCAGTGTAGTTATCCACTTGAACTGGGTTGTATAAAGAATGCTTTTTATTTCTGAGTATAGCAAGAAAAATCATAACCTACCTCTTAGTGCCTCCCAGCCTCAGACATATACCAAGTGAAAGTTGTTTGAATTGGCAAATGAGGTAATTATTGAGTGGCCGGTTGGAATGTTTGCTACTAGCTACACAGCAGAATTGTTACTTAGTTCTTAGTACTGGTGCAATTATAGTAATTAGAATAAGTAAACTTCTTTTAAGATAATTGCAGGGCCTGGTTATAGAGAGCCTGTTTAGCTTGCCTTTTAGGATTAGCATGTATATCAGTGTGTATGTTAAGGGATATCCTAATAGATTTTGAGGAGATGAAATTGTCTTATAGCAAATTCCAGATCAACATATGTATGGAATGCCTTGAAAATGGTATCAAATGTAGTCTAGACCAGCAGTCCCCAATTTTTTTGGCACCAGGAACTAGTGGAAGACAATTTTTCTGCCAGGGTATGTGTGTGTGGTGGGGGGTGGTGGGGGATGGTTTTGGGATGAAACTGATAGGCATTAGATTCTTAAAAGGAGTATGCAACTTAGATCCCTCACATGTGCAGCACACAATAGGATTTGCATTCCTTTGAGAACCTGATGCTGCCACTGATCTGACAGGAGGTGGAGCTCTGGCAGTAATGCTCACCACCACTCACCTGTTACTGTGTGGCCTGGTTCCTAACAGGCCACGGACTGGTCTAGATTAAATCTTCACCAGATTAAGTTTATTAAAAAGTAAAACAAAGAATAGTGCCCTCCCTTGGCGGAACATCTTGGTGATATCTTTTCTTCATTTTACAGCCAAGTGTAAGGAAAAAATAAACCTCTAATTTAAAATTTCCCACCCATTACTTAATTTCTTACCATTTGGCTTCTCTCCTTAATGCAAAACTGCTTTTATTAAAGGTCAGTAAAAGGCCTTCTGGTTGTCTCTCTTTTTCTTTGACTTATTTGGCATTATTGACCATTTTTTCTTTGAAACTCTTCCTGACTTTTTGTGATATTTCTTCCTGACTTTTTGTGATATTTCTTCCTGGTTTACCCACTTTATTAGGATCTTTTCCTTTGGGCCATTTTAAAATGTTGATATAATCTGGCATATTGCCCTATGTCATCTTTTATTTACTAGAATTTCTTAATTTTTTTATGGACAGGACTTCATGAACCTAAGAATTTCTTAATTTCATCTACCTTTCAAATAATTTTGGGAAGCTTCTTCAAAGTATTTCTGGAAACACTTGCCTAGATATTCTGGGCTTTGGGTCTAGGATGGAATATGATCATCTATTTTGAAATAGCTCCTAAGATGACACTAATATGTATGTTGGTGAAGAACTATAGTTCATTGCTATCTCATCTCTTAATAATAGGTTTCATTTGAGGTGCTTTTTAAAATGTCAAGCCCTGTGCATTTAATTAATAAAATAAGTATCTTGATCAAGGTTATATACTTGTATGTAATTGAAATAGGATTTGAATTTGAACAAAATTGATTTCAAAACCCAGGAGAAAAATGAAGGAAGTATGGTAGAAGAGATAAGGTAATATGCAAACAAACAAACAATGATAATACAAGGCAGACCTTTATCAAGACCATGAATGAGATACCCCAAAGTGACAGAAAAATGAAGGAAAGAGTTAGAGGAACATGGTAGAAAAGCTCCACAATGTGATCACCACCTCCTCTCAGGCTTTCCTTTTGCCTCAACTCTAACATGGTAAAACATTCTGAAAGGACTTAAAAGATTCTGTTTCTGAAACTCCTTTGCTTTCTTTTCTATATAACTGCTACAAAATGGTAAAAGTGGTCCCTTGTATCTCCGGATATCCAGAAAGTTGAAATGCTTATTGAAATGATACTCTATCTTTCAGAGCCTCATTGAAATGTGACCTCCTTTCTTGGCTGGTGTGATTTCTGTTTTCTGAAATTCTGTCGCTTTGAGGTATCTCATTCATGGTCTTGATAAAATTCTGCCTTGTATTATTGTTGTTCCTTTGCATATCTTACCTTACCTCTTCTACCATGCTAAGGTTTTTAAGGGCAAGGACTACATCTTATCTTTGCATTCCTCATTCATTTGATAAAAATTTAATGATCACTTATAAAGTGTCAGGTACTACTTTAGTCCCAGAAAATCTAGAGAGTAATAAGAAATGCATACAAAGTTGAGATGCTGAGTAAAACAGAGATAAGCAAGTATCTTTAAAGCAGGACTTCTCAGATTCTTTTATTATAATATAAGTACTGTAGGATCCTAAAGACTTGAAGAAACCTGACATTAGCTATTATAAACAGATATTATTGTGAGTTTCTCCAAAACCTTATGAACAAATATTTGATGAATGTTTTATTGTTAGGCTTGAAATTTGATAAGTCTTGAATAATGATGGAATATATGGCTTTCATGGGCGAGACTTCTAAGATAAGAAAGACTTGGGTTATTTTAACCTGCTTATTAGGTTAAAGTACAAGTTCTGTTACTAACTCTAGTTAACTCTTGTTTCATAATTTTTATAGAGTAACACCTTAAATTGTAAATTTTATATTTTGTTTTAACAAGGACAAAAAAATTTTAGATCCATTTATTTCTCCTTAAACTGCAGTAAAATGAGGGAATGATAATGGCATTGTTACAATGCATTTCAAAGTCAAAATAAATGTAAAATAGACATTAATTTTGATCATTCACAAAAGATTTGATTTCTTAAAATATTAGTTTAAAGAAATATGAAATGTTACAGATAGTCTTTTTATCTTGAGTAATTTTTTCTTAAGCCAGTATACATATTATTCCAAACTCTATTATTCTTAAATGTTTTCCCTAATTAATGCAGAAGTCATTCGATTTGGGTCATTTCCACAGATTTTGTGTTTAAGTAGAGTTTGAGTTAATAGGACTGATTATAGTTCCTCTATTGTTTTGCATTAATGACACTATTTCCTTCACTTTAGTAAAGCCAATGAGCAAGGATCAATTGTAGTTATAAGTCACTTTGAGGTTATCAGAACAAGGCTGTTATATTTTGTCTTGTAATTATAGGCCATTTGTAATTTTGGTATGGAAGAAAATATTACTCTACTAAGTGTGAGTAGAAATTAATATTAATGTCCAAACTTAGGCATAGCCTCACTACTTTCGACATTCCTTTTTATTTATTTTGAGGCCAGTACCCTTTAGTGTCAATAAATTGCCGACCTTACCCTTCCACTCCATCCCCGTTTTAAATGTTTATTCCCTTCTTCAAGCTGTCTACTTCACCTTTACCCTAATTCTTAGTAGTTGCACTAGGGTCCTTTCTTTCTTTTTATGTGAGAAAACATGAATAGTAATCAGATATATTTCATTGCAGTTACCTATTACTGATATTCAGGTGTCCACTGTGACAAGGTGTGATTCTAATGAGATACTTATTCCTTATAACTCTGTTGTTGGAGGTACTGCTTTTATCTGCATTTCATAGATGACGGCACTGACGCACAGAAGTTACAGTTTGCCCAAGGCCACGAGATGAACTTATTGATAGAACTGAGATAAGAGATTTCAGGGAAATTTTAAGCTCTAATGGACTACTAAAACCTTTGCCCCTAGACTTTTCCAAAGTTATACAACTACTTTCTTTCAATTATTGGTACTTTCAAAAAAGAAAAAATGAGATAACTTGGGTTAAGGGTATGTGATACTTAAGGAAGCACAGAAAAATTTGGAATACACTTAATTTGCACCTTCAGTGTACTTTTTAGGAAAAATTTCCAGGGAAGAATAATAATATTATCAAACTATTTTCATATTTGTCAGGTGCTATATTTTACTCTGCTACCAAGTAAAAGGACTGCTCACTTATTACAAAATAGTTTGTGTTTAGAGCTCCCATAGCAGTGTCAGTCACAATAATTTGCGTAAGGTGACTTTCCTTATGAGAAATAAACTGTATTTTATCAGGCTTATTTGAATGACATTTTGCTAACCTCTGTGTTACAATAATAGAATCATTAAGATAATATCCTACAAATAACTCATTTGTATGAGCTTGCTCAATGAGTTTTGACTGAGTACTAGAAGAATATTCACTGAATCAGTGTTATTCTTGAAAGGACATAGATCTATTATTGTATCTTGTAAAAGGTTCTTTTTTCCCCTCTTTCTCAGCCTGCTAAAGAGGTTATGATTTAGTTTCAGGACAGATGAGTGATTTGATACTAGGGGTAGGTAGAAGTACTCAGTCTGACAAGATTAAAGGCTATTGAACTTAGTTTCTCTCTTCTTCCTCTTCTAAATTTTGAATTGCTTTATCCTTTACTTTTCCATTTGAAACTCAGTGTGGTTAGTTCAGTAAAAGCAGAGGGCCTGGTGCTCACGCATGTAATCCCAGCACTTTGGAAGGACAAGGTGGGAGGATTGCTTGAATCCAGGTGTTTGAGACCAGCCTGGGCAACATAGTAAGACCTCATCTCTTAAAAAAATATTAGCTGGACGTGGTGGTGTGCACCTGTAGTCCCAGCTGCTCGGGAGGCTGAGGTGGGAGGATCACTTGAGCCCACAGGCAGAGGTTGCAGTAAGCTGTGATTGTGGCACTCACTTCAACCTGGGCGACAGAATGAGATTCTTTAAAAAAAAAAAAAAAAAAAAAAAGGCTAAGTGGGTGAGCCAGGACAAAGAGGTCAAGAAACATGTTCCTTTCACCTGCTCAGAGTCTGGAAAGCATAGTACGATTAAGGACATGAGATTTGCCATTCAGATTGAGCTATAGCTCTGCTACTTGGTAGAGATATTTGTCATTGGCAAGTCACTTCTCAGAGGTTTTGTGTTCTTACTCATCTGTAAAATTATGTAAAGAATCTTATGTAGAGTTTTGTAATTATCGAAGTCATTGAATGCATGTATAGTGCCTAGCTCAGTGTCTTTCTTATAGTTATTGAATAAAAATATTAAGTATTATTGTTAATGAAGATATTGGTAAAATATCCCATGTCAGATATGGTCCAACCTGGTTAACCAGATTAGGAAGGTACTTGGGAATTTTGAAACAGGGTCTTTAATGGATAAATGAGAATGGGTATTTAGAAAGGCGGTAGAACTTACTGCTTAGTGTCAAATACTGACATTACCGCTTATTAACTGTGTGATACTAGGCAAGTTGTTCCATTTTTGTTTCTGGTTTTTTTCGCCTTAAAATGGTAGTGATAATGATACAGATTGAGTATTCGTAATCCAAAAATCTGAAATACTCCAAAATTTGAAACTTTGAGTGCTGACATAATGCTCAAAGGAAATGCCCATTGAGCCAATTTTTGGATTTTGGATTTTCAGATTAGGGATGCTGAACTGATGAGCAATGCAAATATTCTAAAATTTGAAAAAGCTCCAAATCCAAAATGCTTCTGGTTGCAAGCATTTTGAATAAGTGATACACAACCTGAGGTATCTATCTCATGGGGTTATAAAGGTTAACTACGTCAATGCTTGTAAAATACTGGCACACAGAATAATTTGTAACTTATTGGCTGTCATTGTCATTATTTTTGATCCATAGTAGTATCAGTGCTCAAGGATTTGGGGATTCAAAATTTGAAAAATACCCCCCAGGGGACATTTGTCAACGTCTGGAAACATTTTTAGTTGTCACAGGTGGGGAGGAGGGATGCTAACTGGTATCTAAAGGGTAAAGGCCAGAGATGCTGCCAAGCATCCTTCAATGAATAAGACACTCCTCACGATGAAGAATTATCCAACCCAAAATGTCAGTAGTGCTAAGATTGGGAACTCCTGTAGTACAGCTGTCTGTAGCTGTAGTTGCCAGCATCTGCAGTAACCTGTAACTGATGCTTTCCTTTCATTTACTCTGTAGTCTCTTACTGTACTCAATATGTCATTTTTCTCTTAACTTTTATCCCGTTACTCCTAATTACTGTATTTGCAGCTAGCCTGTTCTCAGGCATTCTTCTTGACTTCTCTAGTATAACATACTGTCAACCCCTTTAAAGAATTAAAAGGTAAAATTTTTAAAATTATGTAATTTATGGTTCTTGTAGAAAAACTGATGTACAAAGAAGGAAAATTTAAATGTTTCATAACCTTTCTCATCTAGAAATAAACACAATTAGAAACTTGGTGTACATTCCCTTTTATTATTACCCTCCCCTCAGCCTCCCAAAGAAAGAAAAGTTTATAAAATATACATTTTTATTTTTAAAAGCTAAATTCTAAAGACATTTAGTAAAAGGTGAGTTTCCTTTTTTTCTGCAGTCCTGTCTCTAGAGATAAGCTTAAATTGGTGCAAGTCTTTTGGCATTTTTTTTATACCTTTATACAGGCATTCACATGTCAATTTTTTGTGTGTGCAAGAGTACCATGCTGTAAGTACTGTTCTGTGAATTTTTTTCCCTATCACTGAATATACTGTACATATATTCCTGTATAAGATCTTTATCATGATTTATACAGTCAGCTATTTATGAAGGTGGATGTTCATAGTTAGAAACAGTGCTTAGATTTCTTGGATTTCTAGGCACACATATAAATGCTTCTGTAATGTACATTTCTGAAAGTGAAATCCTGGGTCAAAGGCATGTAGATTTAAATTTTGATAGATCACCAAATTATTCTTCAGAAAAGCTGTACCAGTTTACAGTTTCACCAAGAACCACCCTGATAGTTGACCTATTTTTTTTTTTTTTTGAGATGGGCTCTTGCTCTGTCACCCAGGCTGGAGTGCAGTGGCCCAATCTGGGCTCACTGCAACCACCACCTCCCAGGTTCAAGTTATTCTCCTGCCTCAGCCTCCTGAGTAGCTGGGATTACAGGCGTGTGCCACCACGCCCATCTAATTTTTGTATTTTTAGTAGAGATAGGGTTTCACCATGTTGGCCAGGCTGGTCTTAAACTCCTGAGCTCAAGTGATCCACCCATCTTGGCCTCCCAAAGTGCTGGGATTATAGGCGTGAGCCACCGCACCTGGCCAACCTGTTTTCTTCAGGCTTATTTTAAGCATGAGATTTTCTCTGAATACTTTAGTCAGATCTCTTAGTTTTTTATGTGTAATACTCATTTTATTTGTATTTGAGTAATTTTCACATAGGATACGTTAAGGTGAGATATCTAAGTAGGCAGATAGATTGTATTTTTTGTTAATTTCTAATTTTACTATATTCGGAGAATATGATCTGTAGGTTCCAGCATTGATTGATTTTTCTGTGTTGCCTTACATAGAATCAGCTTAAGTATTCCATAGGGTTCAAAAATATGTTTATTCTCTGGGTAGAAATTTCTATATATGTGTTTGATAATTAAGCATATTATTTAAATCATTTCTATTTTCTAAGCACTTGATTTATGCATATCCAAAAGACCTATTAGTCTTTTAATGTGGAATTTGCTAACTTCCCATTGTTTCTAAGTTTTTGCCTAAGTATTTAAAAAAAAAATTTGTTGTTATTTATATTCTTGCCTTTGTTATATCAGACTTATATGTGTTTCTAATTTTCTTAAAGGACTCACAGAAATAATACAACTTCTTATTGAGGACTTAATGTGGACCAGGCACTGTGTTTAGGTTTCACATATATTATCTAATTTATTCCTCATAGTTCATACTCTTATGCTAATTTGACATGTAAGGAAACAGAAAATTCAAGTATGTTGTTCACAGTAATTATGGAATTATAAGAATGGGATTATACAGTATGTATTCTTTTTAGATTGGCTTCCTTCACTCACCAGTATCTGTTGATCCATGTCTTTTCATGGCTTGGTAGCTAATTTCTTTTTGGTGCTGAGTGATAATTCCATTTTCTGGATGTACCACAGTACATCCATTCAGCTACTGAAGGATATTGTGGTTGCTTCCATGTCTTGGCAATTATAAATAAAGGTGCTGCAAACACCTGTATGCAAGGCTTTGTGTGGATCTAATTTTTTTTCTTTTTTTTTTTTTTTTTTTTTGAGATAGAGTCTCTCTCTGTCACCCAGGCTGGAGTGCAGTGGCGCAGTCTAGGCTCACTGCAACCTCTGCCTCACAGGTTCAAGTGAGTCTCCTGCCTCAGCCTCCCGAGCAGCTGGGATTACAGGCATGCATCACCATACCCAACTAATTTTTGTAATTTTAGTAGAGATGGGGTTTCGTCATGTTGGTCAGGCTGGTCTCGAACTGCTGACCTCGTGGTTCCCCTGCCTCATCCTCCCAAAGTGATGGGATTACAGGCGTGAGCCACTGTGACTGGCCGTGGATCTAAGTTTTTAACTTAGCTGAGTAAATAGCAAGAAGAGCGATTGCTGGATTGTGTCCTCACTGCTCTTAAAGATCGGATCCTGCTCTTAAAGATTGAATCTGTTCAGCTTTTTACTTCTTAGAATGGAGTGGTAACTTCCAAGCTCCTTATGTACAGAGCCACAAAAAGCAGACTGAGTTCTCAACTACTTTTTGGAACCCATTTTTTCTGCCTCCTTACCCTGAATGAAACTTGGCTCTTTGAGGACTATTTTTCTATGTCCTGTAATTCTCTTCAGGGGGAGCTTTTGTTTCACCTCATGAGCCTCAAGGTGGTGAGAAATGGTCTTGGTTACTTCCCTTATTTCTCATGCAAGTTTTTGTTAAAGCCTTCTTTCTGTTCCTTAGGGGTCTTCCAATTTAGAAGGAAATAGAAATCACTTTAGTTCAGATTAAATTGTTCTAAAAATTAAATATCAAGTTCTCAATTATAGGAAAAAATAATTAAGATCTCTTTGATTTGGCTTTTCTAATTGAATTTGATTGTAGGGGAAGAAGTGTTTTGATTTTCCTGCTTCCTTGATTCTAAGATAAGAGCTACTCTGAAACATATAATCAAATTTGATTTGAGGGAGGTAAATTGTACTGCCAGTTAACATTTTGATTATGAGACATTTGTTTTTAGAAATATTAGGGGGCAAAGTTGTATCTTAGAATTGAGGAAATTGAGCAGTTCTCAATC
>CAUYLG010056461.1:0-122842 GCA_963573385.1 Cacajao melanocephalus
TCCTACTCAGCGCCTGCCTTCTCCATGCGGGCTCCCCACACCCACTCCTGCATTCCACCCCTAGCCCCACCCTCAGCACTAAATCATGCTCTCAGCCCAAAATTCAAAAATCCCGCCGAGAGCCTGACCAATGGCAGCTCACCAAGTCCAGGTCCAATCTCTCTATGACAAATGCAGTTGCCCATGCTTTGTTTTCCCACTGATCAATCTATTGCCCTCACCCCCTATAAAACCCCATGCCCAGAACGGCCGGGCGCGACTTCTTTGGCCCCTCTCTCTCTCTCCCTCCCCCGGGACCACAGAACCTCGTCCGGGAGATAAATAAACTGGAATTTAATTTGTCTCGTGCTGGCCTCAGTTTCCTCATTTTAAACTCGGCAATAACCTTACAGAGGCCACCAGGCAAGACTTAGAAACACAACAGGTTCTTCCTGGTGGGAGCTGGTACCTCAGCAGGAACAACTGCTGGACAAAAGCTGGCTTCACAGCAGAAACTCAGCTACTCTCAGAGACAAGCGCCAAAAGCAAGAAGAGAGGAGGCTTCTCCCCTTCTTCTTCCTGCCTATCTCCCTTCAGTGCTTCTTGTTGCTCAAAGTCAAATGAAAATGACTTGGTAAGGGACTATGAGAAATTAGTTTGCAGGGCTCAGCCTTCTGCAATAGAGATCAGAGGAGAGGAAGTACTGGCAATGAATCTGGGAGGAAACCAGCCCCGGGCAGGCGTGGCAAGCCATGGAGTTAAAAAGTTCTTGATTGATGCTGAGTTAACAAACAAATTAGTACATTGATTATCAAAATAGTCAAGTCCTTACAAGTTACTTAGGTCACAGCATATTAGGGAAAATATAATGTATCTTTATGAAAGGCAAACCCAACAAAGCAATCATTTTCAATTGGCAATGAGAAGAAATAGACAACATATTTTAAAGGTATCCTTTTTTTAAAAACTACATGAGAAATAAGCATGCTAATTAGCAAGAATTCTATTCACAAAAACAAGTTGACAGTAGGTTGATAGTTTGCAGAGAACAGCTCAAATGTGGTTTCACAATTGATTGATTTAGACATGAATTAGGCATCTACATTAATAACGATGTTGAAAGGAGCCATTTTTTAAAATCCAATAACAAATCTCTTTAATTTAGAATTCGCATTTCATAGTTGGTTTTGGTACAATTTAGAAATTATTTCTTTCTACACAGTATAGTAGTCTAGCCACAGGTAGCATTGGCTCTCTGTCCTCACATAAAGAATAGCCCCAAAGACACTGTAAGTAATAGGGCTTTATCAAAGATTTGTTTATGGCATCTTTACTTTTCCCAAATTAAATAAGTGTCATGCACAAAAGACTTGAAATCCAGCTCAAACAGGAGCAAATTTCTGTTTTCTCCTCTGCTCTGATTCTAGTTCTAGCCAAGCTCAGAGTATTTGCGATAAGAGGTAGCAAAACACTGCAGACATCTGTGTGGAGCTAGCTTACTATTCAGCTGTTACACCAGTGCCCACTCGCCTCAAAATGAGACAGGCCAAGAGATAGTGAAGTGGGAGGGACAGATGCCCAGCAAGCCAGCTTTGTGAAGAGCTAAAAATACCACCCTGGAAATGATGAGGCAGAGGATAAAAGACTATCCAGGTGTTGGTGCCTTGGGGGTGCTCAAAGCAGCCCTTGTGTTAATGTCCACTACCCCATCACAGAGCTGTAATTGAGTGCCTTAGACAAGATTACAGGTTTGCCTCTTCTGGAACAGGCATGGTATGCATACTCTTTCAATTTCACCATCGGACAACTACGACCTGAGATAATGGGGTGATGTTTTAATATGTCCCTTTGTAAAGGTCTATTGTTAAACACTGGCTTGGAACTAAATATGGGAGAAAAAGATAATTTGCTGTACTCGTTAAGCTTAAAACACGCAAAGTTATTTTATGTGGTGAGAACACTATATCCTGATCTCTGGTGGTATGCCATTTAACTATCAGTCACCAGCCTCTTCTTTGATGGCTGAGCCTGAATGAGGAAAACTTTGATGGAGACAAGGATGCAGTTTTAATAGGGGTATAACAGGCCCACTGCCTATCTGCTTGTAGCCAATAGGCATCAAAGTAGGGAGGCAGAGAAAAGCTTTTTTTTTTATAAGAATTTTAAAAGTAACACAAGGTAAGTTTAAAGACAATGAAAGTATTACTGCAAATGTTTCAGCAGTTATTTATAGAAATGGGAACTGGGAAAACCACAGGAGCAAATAGAGCAAATACACTGATGAAAGACTTGGGTCCTAGGATCTACTCTGTGTCTCCTTGGGACATTCACTAAAAAGAAGTACGATAAACCTTAAAAGCAAACCACTCAAAGCCCCAGACAGGAGAAAAAACGTTTGGTGTGGAAACTTCACTGGCTGTGACCTTCTGCTGAGATCACTCAAAGCTTACACACCATGGCAGAAAATAAATGATAGACAGCAAATTGGCAGGCAAGTCCCAGAGGACTAAACAACACAATGTCACGTAGTTTGTAAAGGCATAGATATTTGTCACCACAGCCTGCATGAAGGACACACACTGTGCAAACTTTTATTAATGTGTTCCATTACTCTGGTGTGTGTTACTTGTTCTCCCACATCCATTATGTAAAACAGACTGCCATTTGGCACATTGCTTAATAAGGGCTGCAGTCAACTATGCAAATACTTAATTATTATGGTATGCACCTACACATTATAGCTTCCTTAATGAATTTTTTCCTGTGTTACAATTATTTAAAATTAACCCTCACCCCACTCCCCTAGAGGAGAATCCTGGTCAGGTAATATCCAGGAAATATGTATATGCTTACAAAAATATAGCAGTCATCCTGCTAAACTAAGGAGCCCATCATAGTTTTCTGAAGTAAGTAATGGAAAGAGTAGCAATAAATTATTTAACAAGTATGTTTTATCAGAGTCTAGAAAATGAAGTTATTTTTAATTATAAGTGTACATTTTAAAAATCTGATCCCAATTTTTTAAAAGTGATACCTTGTAATTTATTTGATAGCAGATAGGAAACTGATGAAAATATTCCTTAATACTATAAAATTATAAGGGATGAAGAAAGTGAAGCCACATTTTAAATATATATATATATATATATATATATATATTCATGTTAGGAAGAGCATACTGATAAGTGTATTGAGGTAACGATTTACAAAGGGATCTTTGCAAAGGGACGTACTGTTTCGCAAAACAGTAACATTTAAATTGGCATGAAACAACTAAAAATATTTTTAAACATTGCTAGTTTAATTAGAAAAACTTTATTAGTGTTTTGTTTGCTTAATTTGCTTTTACCTGATCATATCACAGTATATGATTTATGATGATTTATAAATTATGAACATTACAAGAAGTCTCATTTTGTACCTAAAATGAATTTAAAAGAATAAGAAGGAAAGTAAGACTAGAAAAAGTAAGATAAAGCTAGGAGAGAGATTGAGATGCTTAATTTCCTACTGGAAAGTGGGGCATGACTTCCACTCTGTGCTTTATAGAAGCTAAGCCAAAATGGAAAATTGAATCACTTACATCCAGTGTCCATAAAACAAATTATGTGTTAATAATAAGTATTCTTGACTCTAATACTTGAAGGAAAGATCCCTGTGTTTCTTTATAAGAGCTTCACTTGTTCTGTGAACAATATGGCCATCACCACATTTAAAGCAAATAAAAGTCAGCAATGAGTTGTTTAGTGATGTTTCCAGTAATGTCTCTCAGTATGGCCCTACTACATAACCTCCATATGAAATTCAACCAAAAAGCACTCTATGATGCTTTGAAAGTATGATATCTCTGTATGATGGACTCTGCTGTTTGGATTTAATCCAGAAAAAGGACCTTTAGACTCTCTGTTAAGCATTAAATATTAAACTCACAATTTTGTTTCAAATGCACACCATGTTGAGTCAGTGACAAGTACCTCAGTTAACTATTCCACAATTCTGGGGAAGTGGGACTTGAAACTCTCAAGGTAAACATGCAGTGTCTACTTAAGAAAACGAATATGTAAATCCCACTAACATATGGTAGTAAAGTCCCCAAAGAGTGCATAATATTTAAAAGTCCTCATTCTGTCACTATATGAAATTTTCCCATTTAAAGGATTTTAAGTATCATCAACCAGATGTTACCAGGCAGAATATAATCTACAATTCTTTCTACAAAGACCACCCAGTGGAAATATATTAATACTCCTAGGCGTTCCACTCATAAGTAATGTTTTAATCCATGTAAACTCTACAACGATATTTTCCTAATTCGGTAGACTACAAAACAGCCTGGTGAATGTGTCATCAACCACTATGCCTAAGCCACTCATAGGCATTTCCAGAACCTTTTGAATAGGCATCTCCAGAAGCCTAACAAGTACACATTTAACAAAAGTGGTGATTCTGTGATTCTGATATGCACCAAAGTTTGAGAATCACTTCTTTAGAATGGAATGATTTTCCACTGAAAATTCCTCATGATTTTCTAAAATTTAGACTGATATATGAATTGTTTTTCGTGTTTGTTTTTCAGAATACAACTATGTGTATTATATGTAAATATTTACATATATTTACACCCGCTCTTTGTGTGCATGATCTTTATTGTTTAATTCTAAATTATCATAACAGCATTTTGTAATTATTGAGGCACATTGCAAGTACACATTTAAGCTGTTAGTCTCAGTTTTAAAAATATTTAAATGTATATTTACCAGTGTTTAATTTCACTCTGAAGATTCCTTCGTAAGTCAACAATGATATTTATTTGTTTTTAAAATGATGATAACATCTGCTTCTCAGGATTATGTGATTTATTGAATAAGCCAGCTATTGGAAAAATTGTACAATATTTTTGCCAATAAATTTTATGCAAACCCTTTTCACCAATTCAAGGGCCCTCATAGAATTGCATGTCTGCTTCACTGATATAACCTTTCAAGCTCATCACCTCAAGTTCCTTTACCTCAAAAAGACCTCTCGGGGCTGTTGCTTTGGGTCCTCATTTCATTGCTGTTACTATGTGATGACAAAGACACTTTAAGAAGTAGTGGCATTACTGACAATCTCCGAAGCAAAACAAAAACAAAAAAAACTACTGTCTTTCACATCAAACATTGTAGGGAATATGTACTATACAAATAAACCTTTAAAAAGTTGTCCATAATTAATTACATGAAAAAATAGGATTAAGAAATATTTGTACTGTATAATTCCATTGATGTCAAAATATGTCTACACTGAAATATTTACCTGTAAAGAGATCCCTTTAAATTGAAAGTGACTTCAAAACTGCCATATACTTGTCAGATAAGCATACTCCATTAGCAAACTTTACTGCGGTAGGCTTGCTTATCAGTGAAAATGTACAGGATGGGAGTAGAGAGGAGAGTGGATTTAATACAAATTGAGCCTCACATGGATATACTCATGTCTCCCCGATGACTGTAAAGTACATTGAAAATACAAAGTGCTGGGTAAATGATAAGAATTTTTATCAGGTATCAGTCACTGACAGAAGCAAAATAATATGTTTGACGGATGAAAGACTTAATATAACCTGGCCAAGCCTTGATGCCTACTAGCATCTTACCTTGGTGTGAGAAACAGGGAATTAAAATACTGGGCCAGAGCACTTCATCAGAGGGTCTCTCCCAGTCTCCAATCTTGCCTCTTGTCACCTTTCATTCTCTGTGGTCATCACCTTCAGAACAGTGGCACATGTGTACATTACTTTGGTTTCCAGCTCCATTAAAACAATGCTTTGTCCTCTTTTCTCCAAAGAAGAATTCACGGCAACATTCAAGTATGCCTGGTGTTTTTAGCTAAAGGATACTAGAAAATGCTTACACCAAAAAAGCAAAATAAAACCTTCATTCTGAATTTGTTCCCAGTGCCTTAGCCATGTAACACACATGAACTTTTGTTTTGAAAAAAAGTAATTCTGCTGCTGTTGATACTGACACGAAGGTGTTTTCTATCTTCATTTGGAAACATTTATTATTGCCTTAATTATAGAAAAGGCTACATAGTCTCTCCCATTTGTACTCATTTCTATCTTTTTCGGATTTTAGGGGGGATAGTCTTAGATTGTATAGAGGAGAAAGCGACAATAATGTAGACATAGTCAGCTTTCCCTATTACACTCACATTTCAGAGAAGCAGTACTACTCAGTGTAAAGGTGACCAATGAGTCACATGCAATCTCCATCTATGACCAGTTCAGCCGTTAGTACCAGTAGAAATAATTTTGAAATGATCATGACACTGAATGGTACAACCTAAGTAACTCTCCTACAAGTAGAGAAAATGTCTTTAAACTTTATATGCCTGCTCTGTAGATTTTTTGGAACTATGGCAATAGGCAGAAATACTAGCATTACTTGGTCACCTACATATGGTCAGCATTTTTTTCTCCAGTGCCCAAAGGCAATGAAAAGATTATTTCAAATAACCTTACGTGATAATTATTTGATTCCCACTTGAAGAAATAAACTTTCTAATCTATCATGAAGATTCTCTACACAGCAACTACGTAACACTAAGAAATGAAATGTTAAAAACAGGAGAAGGTAGATTTCTTGACAAATAAATATCTATCAGAGGCAACTACATGGGGATACAGATCTCATATTTCAAAATTATATGTATGAAAGCTCATCTGGTTTAAAAAATTGAATAAGTACATCTTAGCACAGCTGCTAGTAAACTTGGACCCATGAATTCTAAAAGGGTTTAATGAAATTCATGAATTCCTTGAAATTCACAGTATAATTTTGGGTGCACATACATTTTTAAAGAAAGAAATGTCTCTTCCTTTATATTGTTCTTCAATTTGACAAAGAATCGTACTCTAATAGCTGCCTATTAATGCAAAAGTCCCCCTTATCATACATCCCCTTCTCTTCCACTTCTCCCCTAATTTTGCTAGCTTTTCATCATAATTCAACTCCTGGAACATGTTTTGCATACACACAGCCTCCATGTCTTCCCCTTCCATTTTCTCATTCTGTCACCAACATATCTTTCTTCTCCATGACTGCAAAATGTCATGGGGGAAAGCGACAATAGCCTCTGTGCTGTCACAGCCATTGCCATTTTAAGTCTTTTGGGGCTCCTCTCAGTTATTCAAAGGAGCCAGATAGCATCTTCTCATTGCCTTCCATAATATTAGATACACTCTGTGTCTTTCACCTTCTTTAACTGTTTCTTTGCAGTCTCCTCTTTTTCATACTTCACTTCCCGATTACTAAATGTTGGACTTCCTCAGCCTTGGTCTGGACTTACTCTCTCTATAATCTCTCCATAGAGGAATTCATCGATTTTCAGAGTTTCACAAGCCAGTTTTATGCTAATTATTTGCAAATTAATATAGAACCCAGATATCTTTTCTGAGTTCCACACTTATTATTTAACTGCCGACTGACAGTACATTGAAAATAGCCCTCGTTTTTCCTCCTTCAACTCTGAAAGTTCTATTCCTTTCTGCATAGAACATTCTTATCCTCACTCTTTGCATGATTTTGCTGTCTAATTTATCCAGGTATGAACTTAAATGTCATATCTTTGGAGACCTCTTCTTTGATTTCAATGTGACCTAGACCACACCCTATTAAGTTTGCCTACAGCAACTAGTTCTTTTGTTTTTTCTTTATTTTCATATGTGTTTTAACATGTCCAATATCTATCCCCCGAACCCTTCAACATTACTACATGGTGGAGCCCACATCTGCTTTATCTCTTGTTCCTGCATAACACAAAACAGACACAGAGTAAGTATTTAATAGCGATTAAATAGATGAATAAACATATTTATTCACTCAAGAAATCCTTGATGGAAACCTACTATATGTCAGGCTCTGCCTTTAGACAGTGAGGACCTGCCTTAAAAAAAAAAAGAAGCCCTTTTTCTTATGAGTCTTGGATTCTATCAAGAATGATGACAATAAACCAATAAATGTATATTTTTCCAGTAGTGATAAGAACTATGAAGAAAAATGAAACAAGGTAAGAAGAGTAAAAACTGATCAGCAGCAACAGGGGAGTTGTCATATTTACAGAGTAGTAGGAACACTTCTCTGACTAGGTGATATTTAGGAGAGACATAATAAAGTGAGGGAGAAAGATGTGAGCATATTTGGAAATGGGTCTTTTTAGGCAAAAATATCAAGTATTATGACACTGAGAGACAGGATCATGTTCAGCATGTTCACAGAACCTGTGGGAAGCAAGCATAGCTGGAGTGAGTGAACAAAGGCAGCTCAGGGGATTCATATCACAGAATTAGTCGGCAGTGGTCAAGCAGTACTCTTGAATGACTGGATTTGAGCAAGAGCTTGATGGAAAGCCACTGGAAGTGGTAAATAAATGAATGAATGAACGAATGAATGAGTAAATAAAGACAGAAATGTTCTTTAAAGAATGATCTAAAAGTCAAATTTTGGATAACACTTCTAGGGAGGAAAGAAAAACAATAGGGAGCCTCATTTCTGGCTGTTCGATTCTCCCATTTACATTCTATTAATCTGGGTAAGTCACATCCTGATTTTCAGGATGTCTTTCTATACCTGGAACTAAATGACCAATTTGGACCATTGCATGTCTTAATTTTACATTTGTGATAAAATAAAGCAGTGTGGTAGCTAAGAACTACATTAGAAAAAAAACTATGTAGATTTTGAGACTTGAATACTTGATCTGACTGAAATGATAATTCAAATTTAGAGATTTTTTAAGAGTACCTAAAATAGTTTTTAGAAAGACATTGGATTGTTTATAGATACAAGCATAGAAGTTCATTGCACAACGCCTGTGGGTGGAAGTGGAAGATTTCTTCCTGATATATTCGTGATATGTTCTATAAGAAAGAAAATAGAATGTGCATGTGTGTGTGTGTCTGTGTGTGTGTGTGTGTGTGTGTGTGTGTGTGTGTCTGAGGTATCTCAAGACACTTCTCCAGCTTTGGCTTCTAATGAAACACCAGTTGTTGGCTTTCAACATCACAGACAATCAGAAGCCTAGAAGCCTACAGGAACTAAGAAAACTGCTAGAGAAGCTGACCAGTGAAGTTACCATTTTTCCCAGGATAATGAGTTTTATAATGAGTTTTATTCCCTATAGAGCTGGCTTTTTTGCTGGACCAGTCTATCTCATTATTGGCTCTTTTAACTCAGACGTAGTGAATCAGCCAAAGGAAAAGAAATAATTTCTGCAAAAGGGAAACCATTAATACTAATCTTGGAAAATATTTTTAAGAATTGCCTTTGCCTTCATATTTTACATTTTCATTTTTTGTTTTCTTCAAGTCAGAGTTGGACTGGACTCAGACTTAGTAGTTTAATTTCAAAGTTTTATTTTAAATTTATTGAAATAAAATTTTTCATTAATTTCTTAAATTAAAATATATTATTTAATAAATTATCAAATATTTTCTGAAATAAAAGTATCCATTTGATGTACCTACGAGATAAAACAAACATATGACAGACATAAAGTTTAAGTATTTATTTAGATTTTAAAGATAATTACTGGAAAGGTATTCTTAAAGATATTTACCCTTATACTGCATACTGGTTTCTCCATGGGAGATTAATATGTGAATATCTGTCTGGTCTCAGAATGAAAGAATTTGTTTTTAGAAGTCTATTCTGATTGCTGATACATTTCTCTTTTGCTTATTTTTTTGTGTGTCTGATCTTTAGCCAAAAGTTTAAGACAATAATATTCCTATTAATTTGTTCCCTTAATTTTTTTTGTAATTTAATTTTTTTCTAATTTTACCTTGATATATATGTAAATAATCAAATAAATTTTAGAATAAATTGGGTTAGAAATGAATGCAAATGTGTACTTTAAATCTGTCTAGAATATGCAAACAAAATAATGAAATTATATAAAATGCATAATATTGTGAAGTAAATAGACAGAAATGCTTTTTGTAATCAGTAGATTTTGGAATGATTTTTGACATATTTCAACGATCCACAATAATAAAGGTAAGGAAAGAACTTGTGAAGAAACAAGCAAACAAAACCCCAGAAACAACAACAAAACAAAGCATTTATAGAAGTAAAAATGAGCATAAGCCAGTGGTCAAACAACAGCAAGCAGTTTGGTGAGGTTCAAAGAAGAAAGGGTGCAAAATCAGCACAGAATAGCCAAAGGAGAGTAGATGACATGACACACAAGCCAAGAACAATAGCATGGAATTAGTTATGTTCAGAAGGAGTGAGTGTGGAAATAGCATGTCTCTGAAGGGCAAAGGCAAGTTCACAGCTAACATCTCATGCAAAACTGGAATGAGGAAGCAGGGTTATGCCTTAATTAGAACCAATGCAAGTCCTTAAGGAATTAGATCAGAAAGAAGGTTGCACAACCAAGGGTCAGAGTTAGTGTCCTGAAAAGGGACAGGACGTGAATAGAGAGGCAGTGGCATCAGGGTGAACATCTAATAATTAAAAATAGGCATTAAGATTCACATGATAAATGGAGTTCAGAAAAACATAACAATAAAAACTCAACATCTAACAGAGATGTGCATATTCTTAAGAAAGCATAAATAAAATGGCTGTCTAGGCTAAGGACGTAACACATACAGTTGATACATGAATGCCCTGTTGTGGCTCTGGGCAGGTTATTCCAGGTGTCTTAAGCTCTTGTAAGGTCTAGGAGTTCACACAGAAACTTCTGTACCACCGCCCAATCTGGGAGCTCTAGTTAGTAGAGGTCATGCAGATTCCAAAGGTGGAAGGGTAGAGTGAAGGTTAGCATTCAGCAATGAGGCCATAATACAGGAATAGCTTTTGTTTTTACTAGCAAGCAAATATAACTAAAACAATATTTTCTTTCACTTATTTGTCGTAGTCTAGCATAACTGGCTAACTTACTCTGTATGACGCCTGCAGTCTTTTCAGATTCATCTTCCGAAAGTGACATTTCTTTCATTATTTTTTCTCATTTTCAAGAACTTATGGTAATATTCTATTTTTCTATCAGAAAATGACCTTGAAAGTTTTTGCCTCCACTTGGCTGTACAGAAAGCTCTTCTGTATTTTGCTCCCCAGTAGAGAACTAGGGCTTACACACACTCGCAAATACCCTCTTCCTCCTCTGATGTCCTATGAATTCATTATTTCTATCACTACTTTTACCTTGTAATTATATGAAATTAATCATTATCAAACTTCTTTTACCCATGAATGTTTCATTTTCCTGACAATATTTTAACTGTTTATGGATGGGTTCTCAGTTCAGTGTTCATTCAGTGCAAGTTCAATAAACACCTGATAAACTGGACAATGTCAGCTGACTAGAAGACTTAGATAACATATGGTTTGTTTTCTACTCTATATTTTCAGTATTTCTCCTCCCCATAGAAAATTCCAATACTGAATATTTCTCCTAAGAATTTATCTAAAACCTTTCTGCTATTGCTTTCTCTATCAATTTAGCTTCTTGCCTCCCTGCCTCAACTTCCAGTCAGACAAAATTTTTCATGCCATTTGTAAAATTAGGGAATGGACAAGGCTTTCATCTAAAGTCAAGTTTGAACATTTCCAAATGACAAGGGGGATAGTTCTACAATGGAAGAGTCTTTACTGGGGGCATCAATGAGCAAACTTATGTCTCAAGTCAAACCCAGAAGTCTTTCTCACTTCAACCTTGCATGACATGTAATGTGAAACGTGTGACTGTGAAAGATGCCCAGACATAAAACCTAGGGTCATTAAATGATTTCAGGCTTCTATTGTGCAAGTCTCTCAGCATCCAGGTGTTTCTAGGAAAAGCAAAACCAAGGAACTAAGGAGTTTGTCAAGATCATTTGACAACTCTAACCATGTTAATATTACAGTCTCTGCTGATATTAGCATCAAAGTGACCCGTCTCTCTACTCTAAAACTCACTCACTAGCAAACTATAAATGCCAAACACTCCAGGTGATGAATGAAGGAAAAAAAAAGACCAGTATAACTAGATACTGCAGCATAGGGAATGTACATGCTCTTTTCCTTTTATTTCTGAGCCCAGAGAGAAACCTCAGTAACACAATATGCATTTTTATATGAGTTTTTTCTTGTTTATAACACAAATAATACTAGTATGAAATCTATAGCAAGGCTTGTCTTCAATGAACTTACTGTGAAAAAAAAATTGCACAGTATTTTTATGTCATTGCACACAATCAAAGGGCCCAGTAGGTGCTCAGTGATACGAGACTCCATAGATCACTCTAGCAGTGACTACCAAAATACATAGCTACTTTATAACCTTAGTTCCATCTTAAAAAGTCTATAGTATATAGCTATTCACATAAAGTCATGCTATAGAAAATAAAATCAGCAATAAACAGAACAAAAATGTACTTCAATGATGTGTATATATACACATACTACATGGTATTTATATGTGTGTGCATATGTACAAAATGTACATTCTTATTTTTTGTTTACTTGGATTTTAAAGAGGGAAAGGTTGACATGGTCTGGTAAACATTTTTTTTTCTTTTGCCCAGACAAACACAAACTCTGCTTTTTTTTTTTTTTAACCTGTAAATTGGAGGAAAAGGAAACACAATTAGTCAGAGGCAGAAGTTGAGCTGCCATGCTAAGCCAATGACAACCTCAGCCTACCTCATGAGCAGCTCGGCAGCTAGAATGACCCTCCAAGATTTTCTTTAGTTGAGCTGAGATAGCCATGCCTATGTATTCCTGCATGTGATCAGTCATTGGATGTGGACTGCCCAAACTCTGCTTTCTAATTATATATTTGATACTGAGAGCATGGCAAACTTGAATTTTAGCTACCTTAATAATCAGTTTGTAAGCCAGATGTCAGGTGTTCTCATCCTCACAGCCTCTCTGTCTAGCTCATTGAAATCACCATGCAAACATCAACCCTCCATGGTTTTATTTTTAAATCTTATCAAACTCACTATTGGAGATTTTTGGTTTTAGTTTTAAAGATTTCTTAAGGGAAAAGAGGAGATATTTACAGCACACTCATTACCGTGTCCTCTTTAGACTCCATTCTTCCTCTGCCTCTGTGTAACAAGCTCGGCTTTTCCTCTCTTTGGCTGCTTCCTGGGAGCTATGGTTGTCTCCGTCACTGCCTCCTTCTTCTTCATTGAAAAGAGCACAGCTACTTCCCTAAACACCCTGAGCCTCAGACCAACACCCAGGACAAAGTAACTTATTTCTACTCCAGTGTGGCCCTATGAGTGAGCACAACTTTCAAACCACAAATTCAAGTTCAAGCAAACCACTGCTTATATTTCTGTTTTAGAAACCATTTTAATTTTATTTTTGATGCTTCATCTTCCATACTGGAGGAAATGTAAATCTCCATCATTCCAGAGGTTTCTCTTTTGTCTAGATCATGCCAAAAGCCAACTTCTTAGGCCATATTAGTGAGGTTCAACATGTCTCTGAGATGTCACTCAGCCCTGTCCCACTGACTGTTTAGCATCAATAATGCTCTGCTATGTGAGTGAAAGAAATCTTACGAAGTGGACTGTAACCCTATCTGCCTAGGTGTCCCAGGGAGAATTCCTGTGCCATAGTTTCTCACAGCTTTGGTGATCCCACCAGAAAGCAGCCCTCGAGACATGTAACTCAAGGAAACATAGATATCTCTATATTTATCCTCCCACACAGAATTTATTTCAGTGTTGGGAAGAAGCTTTACTCACTCTTTCACCCTCTTGTTTCTTCATAGACTCAATCTCTACCCAGGGATCTTCTACTTTTTCTCCCATTTGGGCAACCCTAAATTTTCCTAAAGAATATAGAAAAATTTAAAAAGCAAAGTTAGAAGAAAAGTTGCTTTCAGCCCTGATACAAAACTGAAGATGTTAGTGAAGAATGTCACCTACCTATATGGGAAAGAAAATAAGAAAGAATTAAAATGCAAATCAATATCTCAAACGGGACATAGCCAGAAAAAACAAGCGTTTTAGTAAAGGTGGTTCTCTCTCTCCCTCTTTCTCTCTCTCTCTCTTTATCTGTGTGTGTTTTATATATGTATATATGATATATATCATATATAACATACACATTATTATATACATATATATCTCATATATATAATACACACACACAAAGAAATTTTGATTTTCTGTGGTGAAATAATTTTTTCTCTGTATGATTGTAAGTTATTTAAAATTATCCACTACCATCTATCCATCAGCATGCTATTTAGTCAAAACTACAACATGGAACTTATTTCAGCCATATAAACTCTAAACAATTAGGTATTTGAAAATTAAGTTTATATTATTTAATCTTTAAATTTTAAGCATTAGCTTTGTGTCTGCCTTTGACAGGTATTTAATAGTAGTTTAATAGAATGGATAGATAATGGATGAGTTAAATGTAGAAGGGTAATAGATACAGACATATATAGACACACATAATTTAGTCAAAGTTTATAAAGTACTTACCATATAACAGATTCATTTTTTTTCTTCACAAGTCACCACTTTGAATTAAGCATGAAATGTGTACTAATCATTACCAAGTAAGTGGTGACGCTTATTTAATTCAGTAAGCTTAGCTGTTAGCCTTGTTCTAGGCATTAACAATGCACTAAGATTGGCTGATATATTTTGCAAAAATCTATTATTCAGTTCAGTTTAGCCTTGACCTTTAAATGCTTAAAGAACCAAATATATATTAAAAATTGAAATTGTACAAAAGTGTAATAATGTGATCACACCGATTGCCAACTTAGGTAATTAATTTAATCAGTAATATGAACATAGTATGTTTCAGAATTATTATTATTTGATCATCCATTTTAAAATGGATACAGGATATAAAAGGTATAACTTGAAGTGAAAATATTCTTATGTGTTAATACATGTTGAAATTATCAGTCAAATGAAGTAAAAATTAAATTAAAACTTATGAGATTAAAACATATGTTCACACAAAAACTGTACAAAAATATTCATAGCAGCTTTATTTGTAACAGCTCAAATCTGGAAATATCCCAGATGTCATTTAACAGATGAATGGTTAAATAAGCTGCGGTACATCCATACCATGCAATGTTATGCAGCAACAGAAAGGAACAAACTATAGATATATGCAACAACTTGAATGGATCTTCAAATGACTATGTTGAGTGAAAAAAAAAAGGCATTCCCAAATGGTATCATATTCTTTGATTCTATTTATGTGACATTTTGAAATGATAAAATTTTAGAAATGAACAGACTGGAGTTAGGGATAGGAAGGATTGAGGGAAAGAATATTGTAAAGGCATACTTGTGGTGATGGACTCTCCAGAATCTTGACAACGGTGGTAGACACCTGAACCTACACACGTGTTACAATTGTATAGAGCTAAATGTACACACACACCTATATGTGTAAAATATTAGTAAAACTGGGAGAGTTGAATAAAATTGGTGCATTGTATCAATGTCAATATCCCGGTTATTATGTTGTAAAATAATTTTGCAAAATGTTACCATTAGGGGAAATGAATTAAAGGATACATAGTATCTCTGTATTATTTCTTACAATTGCATGTGAATCTATAATCTTAATACAATTTCAATAAAAATAAAATTCTTAAAAAGTAATTGCTGTTATTGCGAGAGTAAAATGAATTTTAAAATAATGACTTAAAAGCTGTTAGTTTTACCCACAAAACATTCATACTAACTCTAAAATGGCTATGGAGAAACAGATTGACATTACAACTGCTTAGAGACTCTGTATGCTAAATAAAGATAATCGTGCTATGGACTGAATGTGTCCCCCAAATTTCATATGCTGGAAACTTAATTCTCATTGTGGCAGTATTAAAAGGTAGGTCCTTTGAGAGGTAATTAATTTACTCACAGATTAATTTATTCATAGCTTAATGGGTTAATGAATTAACATATTATTATGGGAAGGGAACATTTGTGTGTGTATTTGTACATTTAGCTCTATACAATTGATATGGTTTGGATCTGTGTCTCCAGTCAAATCTCATCTTCACCTTTAATCCTCATGTGTAGAAGGAGGGATCTGGTGGAGGTGATTGGAACATGAGGACCATCTCCCCCATGCTGTTCTCGCGATAGTGACTGAGCTCTCACAAGATCTGATGGTTTTGTAAGTGGCAGCTTTCTCTGCTCTCCCCTCTCTTTCCTGCCACCTCGTGAAGAAGGTACTTGCTTCTATTTTGCCTTCTGCATGATTTTAAGTTTCCTGAGGCTTCCCCAGCCATGCAGAACTGAGTCAATTAAACCTCTTTCCTTTACAGACTACCCAGTGCTAGGCAGTTCTTCCCAGCAGTGCAAAAAATGAACTAGCACAACAATTTTCTAATGTATAGGTTCATGTCTCTATAACAACTATGAAGATACTAAAGATCTCCATTACCACAAGGATCCCTTTACAACTTCTCTTTCCTCAACCCCTATTGTCCCTAACTCCTGGCTTTATAAGAGAGGTGGTTATGCGTGTAATCCCAGCACTTCAAAAGGCCAGGAAAAGGCAGATGGCTTGAGCTCAGGAGTTTGAGACCAGCCCGGGCAACATAGCAAAACCCCGTCTCTACAAAAAAAAAAAAAAAATTGGTCTGATGTGTTGGCATGTGCCTGTAGTCTCAGCTAATTGGGGGGCTGAAGTGATTTATTTGTGGTTAAATTCTTGTCTCAGTGTCTTCTGGAGGAATATAACCTATGACATAGTGACAGCCTATATTCAAATCTTCCTTACCAATGGATCTTACCTCTTTTCTTCTTCGACTGTTGACAAATAATGAGGAAAACATGATATTTTGTAGACATCTTTATAATTACTAATGAAGTTCATGTGTTTTCTTGCTTGTTCGTTTCAAATATATCTGTTTTTGAATTGCATTAATCTATTTTTTGGTGAATTATTCATTTATTCTTATTGATTTTGAAGATCACTGTATATTAAGAAAATAATTGTTTATTATAGTATAAATTTCAAAATACTTTTAGTATTTGCCTGACATATATACATTCATATATCATGCATTTTTCATTTTGGATAGTCATTTCAGTCAGTAATTAAATGATTTTTATTTTTTGTCTCTTACCAAGAAAGACCTTTGTGACCCATGATTTGATAGGAAAAAGAAAGTAATAATGGCTTAGTATGTGACTTAGCTATAAAATTATTTAGACATAAAAGTAGGCAAAATACTAGATTTCAATGTAACCAAAATTATAATAAAACTCTGTTAGGAAAGTGAAGATATAAAAAGGGTGGGAATATGCAGAAAAAAAAGATTAAGAAAAGGAGGTTAATACTTGTTTCCCTACTAGGAATTCAAAAATACACTTAAAACTGAAAAGAAAATTATATTTTATAGAAATATGGAGATAAATAATCAGCAAATAGAAGTAATATTGGTTGTCTCTGCTGTTTAATCTTGTTTAACGGACCTTGTATAACTATTATGCTTTAAAACTATATACATGTCTAATTCTGATGAGAATACAGTATAAAAACAAAAAAGAAACTTTCAGGTTGCATGTATTTAATTCATAATCGGCTACTTTATTGTATTCTTTTGATATAGCATTTTTCTTGTTGATTTTCTTCACAAATAATTAAAATTTTATTTCCTTGTTTTGGCTAAGTATATTTAAATTCATTTTACCTAAAGGCTATGTCTAGAAATGATAACGATTGGCAATCTTACACTTCTTCTGGTTTTAAGCAAATGTTCCTGTTGTTTCCTTATTAAATATAGCAAAAATCTTTCTAACCCTATTTCACTAATGACTTCTGTCAGAACTGGTTTTAAACATTATCAGGTGCCTTTTGGCATAAAAATTAGATTATGCAGCAGACAGTTTTCTCATTAAGCTGTTAATATGGTAAACTTCAATACTTTCTTCACTAATACTAATGCCCTATATGATAGGATGGTGGAGATGGGATCAGATGCCATTTATTTGGATATTTTGCATGAATTTGTTACTGATTTTTTTATAATTAACTCTTTTATTATCTTTTACATTATTTTTATGTTAAAATGGCGTAGACTTTTTTCTTTCTTTCTTTTCTTTATTTTTTTAAGACTCTATTGCCCAGTGTGGAGTGCAGTGGAATGATATTGGCTCACTGCGTCCTCTGCCTCCCAGGTTTAAACCACTCTCCTGCCTTAGCCTCAGGAGTAGCTGGGACTACAGTAATGGCATAGCCTTTTAATTCAAGTGGAAAGTTTCTTTCATTTTCTATGTCCTAAAAATATTTCTATAACAACATAATTATTTATTTAAATATGTAAAACTCTCTGAAACTAGAAAATTTAATTTTTTTTCACTTTTTTTTTCTTTGGGAGCTGATTCATATAGTGTATTAAATAGCCAGACTTTTATTTAATTTCTTTGAAGTATTTTGGTGATTTTTGACATCTACAGTTTTTCTTAAAAATAATTTAGTTTGTTCAAACTGCTAGCTTACTATTATTAAAACCGCTTTATTATCATTGTTACTATTCCTTCACTCTTTGTGGTTGTTTACTTTTTAATTCCTAGTTATGAGTATATATGTTCTCTCTAATTTTCTTGATTAATCTAAAGAGTAGTTTTCCTGTTTCATTGTTTTGTGTTGTCAAGTTTATAATTTTTTCTTTGGTTGCTTTTAAAAAATGTTACAATATTATGTTAATGTCTTCTTATTCCGTCCTGAATGGCATTTTTTCCCAAAATTTGTGAGTTTTATTTAAGAATTTCACTTTGTGTTATATAAGAAGTAAGATTAGGTTTCCAGTTCCTCGTGAAAAGACTTTGAGAGTTACCACTCCGTGTTAAGAACAAGTAAAAGCCTGAGTAGACAAAAATCAACAAGTTTTCTTGGGTCTGTAAGAGAGAAGAAGACACAGGGAAAATCACTGCTTCCTGGGAGGAAAGACAAACAAATACAGAAAGTCCTGGCTTACTGGAGCAGGAAGCACAGCAAGAATGAGTGCCAAGGTAGGAAAATCTGAACTGTATTTGACAGTTTGCTGGAGGCACAGTGTGGACACATCTCAGAGTTAAAAACTCCATGGTCATCCAGTTTTAAGGGGTTCCCTACAATATTGTGAGATTCACCTCCAGAAGCTCAACGAAGTTCTCATGGTAAATAATGAAGAAAAATCCCTTATGCTTCCAGCAAGCAGAAAGAAAAAGAATCCATTTGGAAATACACCAGAGCATTCTATTCTGAACAAGGTCTGTCCTCAGGAGAAACTGGTTGGACAGAGCCTTAACTGCTGGGGTATTATACTAACTGCCCTAGCAGAAGGGAAACACACAACTTCAGCTCCATCTAGCCTTTCATGTGACAGAAGGGAAGTACTCAACTCCAGTCATGCTATTCATCCTGTCCTACCTAAGAAGGAGAAAAAGCTGAGATTCTTATGAAGTTCACCATCCAAAGATGTAGCTTCGCCCAAAGACTGAGTCCTAATCATAGGACTATGGAATGTTTTTCTTCCCACAACTTACCACCAAATAACTAAAAGCCTATTTATAGTTCCTGTTACCCAATACATCATGCCATCTGGCTATTCAGAAAAATATTAAAAGGCATACCAAAATACAAAAAAAAAAAAAAAACAACCTTGAAAAGACAGCCCAAGCATCAAACCAGACATGGCCAGTATGTTGGAATTAAAGGATCTGTGATTAATATACAAACGGTTCTAAAGGATAAAGTAGATAGCCAGCAAGAACAGATGAGTAATATAAGCACAGAGATGAAAATCCTAAGAAAGAATCAAAGTGAAATACTAGACATCAAAAATTCTATAGCATTAATGAATTGAGCCTTTGATGAGATTATCTGTAGACTGGTCACAGCTTAGGAAAAAATCTCTGAGAATGAGAATATATCAATAGAAACTTTGAAAATTGAAAAGCAAAGAAAACAGAGACATTAAAGAAAGATCAAAATATCCAAGGACTGTGGGACAATTACAAAAGGTGTAACTTATGCATAATGAAGAAGAAGAAAAAGAGAGAATAAAAAAAAATTTGAAATAGTAACTGAGAGTATCCCCAAGTAAATGTCAGACACCAAACCATATATGCAAGAAGCTCAGAGAACACCAAGTAGGATAAATGGAAAAAACAAACAAACAAATCCACACTTAGACATATAATTATTACATTGTAGAAAATCAAAGTTGAAGAAAAGACTCTACAAGTCAGAGGGGAAAAACAACTAAACTATAGAAAAACCAAGAATCACATCTAATTTCCCCTCAGAAACCATGCAAGCAAGAGAGTAGAGTGACATATTTAGTGTTGAAAGAAAATAAAATGTAAAATTTTGTACCCTACTAAATTATCCTATAAAACTAACAAAGAAGGAGGAGAAATAAAGAATTTCTCAGACAAACAAAAAATGAAAAAAAAAATTATTGTCCATAGGCCTTCCTTACAGGAAAGGTTAAAAAAATTATTCAGATAAAAGGAAAATTATATAAATCAGAAACGCAGTCTGTACAAACAAAGGAAAAGTACCAAAAAAGAAATAGGTGAAAGTAGAGAAGTAAAAAACTTTTAGTTTTTTGATTCTTAGTTGACTTTATATTTTTTCAAAATAATAATAACAATGTAGTCAACAATGTATGCTTATCTGTGTATACATAATGCATATACATATGCCTATTTATGTTCGTATGTAAGCAAAATGAGTGACAGTAATTATATAAGGGATTAAAGAAATAAATTAAGATTGTTCTGTTATATAAAAATAAATTGAAAGATACTCCTTGTATTTGTTTTTCATGATAGGAAGACGATATTGTCAATAATTCAGTTTCTCCCAACTTGATCTATAAATTAAATGCAATCTCAACCAAAACCCCATAAAGTTATTTTGTGAATGTACACAATGATTCAAAAGTTTCTATGAAGAGGTGAAAGACCCAGAATAGTCAACACAATATTGAAGAAGAATACAGTTGGAGGGCTGATGCAACTCAACTTCAAGACTGTAAAGCTGCAGTACTGAACACAGTGTGGTATTGGTGAAGGAACAAATGAGTAAATCAGTGAAACAGAATACAGAAACCAGAAATAGACCCATATAGATATAGTCAGCTGATCTTTGAAAAAGGAGCAAAGACAATCTAATGAAACAAAATAGTCTTTTAAACAAACAGTGCTGGGACAACTGGATATTCACATGCAAGAAAAAAAAAATGAGTGTAGACACAAACCTTACACCTATCACAAAAATTCACTCAAAATGGACCATAGGCCTAAATATAAAATGGAAATCTATAAAACTCCTAGAAAATAACACAGGAGAAAACTGGGATGGCCTTGGGTATGGCAATGACTATTTAGATATAACATCAAAAGGAATGACCCATGAAAGAAATAATTGATAAGCTATATTAAGATTTAAAACTTCTGTGTTGTGAAAAACGATGTCAAGAGAACCAGAAGACAGGCCACAGACTGGGAGAAAATATTTGCAAAAGACATATCTAATATAGAACTGTTATCCAAAATCTATAAAGAACACTTAAAACTCAACAATAAGAAAACAAACAATCCAACTTCAAAATGGGCCAAAAATCTTACTACGTACCTCACCAAAGAAGGTACAGAGCTGTCAAATAAGCATATAAAAATTCTTCATTTGTCATGTTATAAAGCCCATATAAATTAAAACAAGATGCCATGACACACCTAATAGAATGGCCAAAATTCAGAACAATGGCAACACCAAACGTTGTCAAGTATGCAGAGCAACAAAAACTCTCATGTATTGGTAATGGAAATGCAAAATAGTTCAGCCACTTTGGAAAACAGTTTGGTGACTGCTTACAAAACTAAACATACTCTTACGAAATGATCCAATAATCACACTCCTTGGTATTAATCCAAAGGAGTTGAAAACTCCTGTCCTGAAAAAAAGCCTGCAGTTGCACATTTATAGCAGCTTTAATCATAGTTGCCAAAATTTGGAACAACCAAGATATTCCTCATTAGTTGAATAAACTGTAGCACATTCCAACAGTGGAACACTATTCAGCACTAAAAAGAAGCTGGAAACACATGGAGAAACCTTAAGTACATATTATTACTAAGAGAGAAAACATCAATGTGAAAAGGCTATATACTGTATGATTCCAGCTATTTGATATTCTGGAAGAGGCAATTCAAGAGGTTGAGGGTAGGGAGGTATGAATAGGCAAAGCACACAGGATTTTTAAGGCTGTGAAAATTCTCTCTTTGATACCATAATAATGAATATATGTCATTACATGTTTGTTCAAACTCATAGAATGTACAGCCTACCAAGAGTGAACCCATGTGAACTATGGATGTTGGGTAATTATGTATTAATGGAGGTTCTTCAACTGTGGTAAAGGTACCACTCTGGTGGAAGATGTTGATAATGGGAGAGGCTATGCATATGTGGAGGCAAGGGGTATATGACAATTCTCTACCTTCCTTTTAATTTTTCTGTGAACCTAAAACTACTCCAAAAAAACAGTCTTTTTTGAAAGCTCTAAGGTTATGACTTTTTCATATAATAATATTTAATATTCTCATCACATTTGTTTTCCAGGTTCGGTATTCAATCTAGGACTTTCTCATTTGTGGTTACTATATTTTGATTCTATTGTGGTCAACTGGATTATATCCTATTGTTTTGGTTTTGAAGCACGTACAAGTCCACACGCTGTGTATGGCACAGCTTCTTAGGTACCCTCCATACACACACAAATGGGAGTGGCACCCCTGGAAACTGGTGAAAAGTCCTGAGCTCGTGTGTAATTAAGGGCGTCCTGCTGTTGGTATTGTGTGCATTTTAACCATTTACAGAATTCTCAGAGTGCCCTCTTTCCTTTGAAACTGTATATATTTTTCATTAGGTGCTAACTGCAGCAAGCCTGCATTTGTGTTTTTAAAGCACATCCTTTGTATTGACCTGCTGCACAGGCCTGAATGCTCACAAAAAAATAATGTTTTTATCTTCAGTTTCAGCATTTTGCCAGGAAATGCTTTGGAACTGATCTTTTCAATATACAGCGATTTTCTTTCAATTAATGTTTCTTTCATTACATAAAAAAAGTTTCATTATATTTTTAAAATTATGTCCATTTCAATTTTTTAGATTTCTTTTGCAAACCAAGAGGTCTGTTTACTGTCTATCACTGGCTCTTTATCCTCTGCCATGTCTGTTCTCTTTTTCTCTGTTGAGTTTCATCATTTTGATTGTATCCCTGTATCACATTGATTGTTCTTGAGGCTGTGATCCAGTTCACAGACTTGTTTGTTGTTGTTTCTTTATTTGCTTGGGGATTTTAAAATTTGCATATCTGCTCTGCATGTTGCTATATGTAAATGTTAAGTTGTTCAATATCTATTTCTTTTCAAAACTCCGTCAAGTACTTTTTTATCTCATCTTGTTTTATTAATTTATATTTCTTTAACCTATGTTTGCATTAATTTTCTCTCAAGTGCAGTTTATTTGAGAATAGTATTTTCAACTGCTTTCTAGGGTTAGTTTTCTGAGATGTTTTCCTTTCTGTGATATGTTGCATTTCTTATATTTTGTTCTAAATGTATTTTTACCATGTATGTCGCTTTTCTTTTCTTTGATTGTTACTTTCAAACATGGAAACTTTTATCCCACACTGGCCATTCTTTCAGAAAACAGTGTGTGTGGAACATCTTTGAACACCCTTGGGATCTTCCCTGGGCATTTTGAGAGAGGAAGCATTATTCCTGCTTTCTCATCTTTTCAAGAGCAGACTTCTCAACAGAGAGGAAAGAAAGAAAATCTCCTGGGCCCTCTCTCTGCCTTGTTCAGTCAACCCAAGCTTAATTAATACTAAGACAATTGACAGCCCTGGTCACTCCAAGTGAGATTAATGTTAGAAGTTTGGGGTTATACGGTGCCGTGTGTGAGACCTGCTTGGTTGTTAATGGTGACTGTTCTCTGTGCTGCTTCTTCTAAAATGTTGGCTCAACAGGGCTGCTCTTCATCTGCAGCTCTCCAGCTGCTTTTTTGCAATATGGTGAATTATATTAATTCAGCTACTTAAGTAAAGCAGGCCATTTAGGTTCATGAGTCCAAGCTTGGTCTCCAATCCAGGAGAAAAAAAAATTATACTAGCTGAATTATCTCCTAGATACTTGATTTATTATTTGGTTCAGAATTTGGAAGGTCATATATTATGTTTCTTTTAAACTTTGAAACTCTTAATAGTATAGATTATCTTTTCTCTTTTGTTGACTGAAAGAGATAGAAAGGGGACTGGGGATATAGAAGGCTAAATCACAAAAGCTTATGAGAGTTTTCAACAAATATTTGTAAACTCCTGAATCAAGGATAATTATTTTGGGTGGAGAATGTGTTCTTTTCCGTGAATAATGGGATATGGCTGTGAGGTGTCTCTCAAAATTTATTTGTTCTCACTTTTGGATTGGCCTTCACTTTAGAATTAAGCTAGGAGGTGGCACAACTAGCAAATAAATTCTCAAATATCCTCAGGGAGAAATGTAGGTACAGTGCTTGTCAGTAACACATATGGACAAGGGACACGTGTCTCAAAGTAATAAATGCAAGGCCTGAAGCACTGATACCTTTGTGATTCCTGTTCAGATAAAGTTGTAGGTCACAATTATGTAATCTATATATATTAAGAAGGATAATAAGTGTGGACTAGCAAAGTGTATAGGTGCTAAAAAGAAATGAGATAGGATTATTGGAGCTGATTAAATTAATCCAGAAAATCTTTTTGTCAAAGACAAGTTTGGCATAGGAATTTTAGGGAAGAGTGAATATAACTGCCGCAGAGATGGGTTAAAAAATATGAATGAAAGAAAATGTCTGAGAACAGATAACACATTCAGTCCTTGTTTGTGGAATAATAGAGGTTAAAATACAAGGAGCTTATATGCAGCTTACACAGATGTTTGTTGAATTGATGAGCAGCCTTAATCTCTCTCTGCAAAGACAAAATAATAAATTGTTAAAATTTACTATGATAAATTTGCATCAAAATAATTAAAATGGTATATATTAAATTCTTATATATATATTATATTTTATAAGGTGCTAAATAGTTATGTAAAATTCAACATTCATAAGGAGATACTGGACATCTAAGGAGATACTTGACATCTGATGAATCTATTTTCGAATGAGAATGGATAGACGTCTTGGCAAACATCAGAAGCAAATGTCCAGAGAGAGGTTATAGTTGAGAATTTCAAGTGAGGGAGAGGAGTATGATTTTACAGCCCTACTTCTCTACTCTAAATGTTGGTAAATAAAACTTTCCAAGGGACTATGAACTATTGATGTCATCAATAGGAATAAAGGCAGTTCAGAGGTTTTGAGGTTTGGATAACATCACTCGGACTCCCCAAGTCTTTGGCTCAAGAACTGTTGATATTATCACAGTCCACTGATTGTTTTAACAAACTAGTCATATCTTTGAATCCAAGAAAGTGTGCCAAATCCTTCTTACTGAACCATGAATTCAAGCACTACTCCAAAATTTGTGTCTACACTTTGAGGACTACAGGCTTCTGGACAGGTTGAATGCAGGCATAAGTGACCATTATTTTTAAGTCTCAATATTAATACTCCCTGAATCAGAAACTGAATTTTCAAAATTGAACTAAAGACTCTAATCTCCTAGAAAATAACAATGTCTCCCTCTTTTCCTTGGTTCAGTTGTTAAGATTGACATGTCTAGGAATCATTGTGATTTTTTTTTTTACTTTTGAACATTTAATTTTCTTCTTCGGTTAAATCTAAATAAATACTTCTTGATTAGGAAGGACAGCTGGATAGCTGAACAGTTGGCTCAGAAGATTATGGAGTAACTTCTCAGGAAAACATTCCTAACTAGATACATAGCCATCTGTCAGATATTGTTTAAAAACTCTTGTGTGTGGAAAAGTGCAGGAAATGAGCTCTTAATGGTCTTCATATTGACATTTTCAATAATAAAACATGGGTCAGGTAAGAAGATGGAGGGCATTAAATACTCCAGGGTAGTTTTTAACAAAATAATTGTTTTAAATCAGAATTTTTCAAAGTGAGCTCCATTAATTCTAGAATTAGAATTCTAATAAGTGTTATTGATTAAAAAGGAAGTTTATTCTGGACATCTCATTTTTTTCTTCTTTCTATCTATATTGTGTTGCTCTTTCAAGCACCTCTTGCCTCTAAGGGAGGTTATTTTTTCATCTTCTCTGCCAGTTCACTTAGGTGAGCCTTCACACGTATTTCTTTTTCTCTTTAAAAGAAATACAGGAAGGTGAATTATATCAAAACATAATAATGTTTAGCATAAATCATTTTTTGAACATAGTTTGTAAGCATTTAGGAAAAGAATGCACTCATTAAATAGATCATGAGGGTAAAGATCTTTTTTTTTCTTTTTCTTCTGTTACCAGTCTGTTATATCAGTTGACAGCTACAATCATGATTTTTAGATTCAGCAATTTTAATGCACTTTTTTACAGTATTACATTATATTATTGATATTTATATTGTTAAATGCACAATAGATAGTAATATGATTCAGCACATTTTTAATTTATTAAATAGCTTTATTGGAAGATTGATGATTAATGAATGAATGTAAACCTGGAAAAAGATATGCCATGAGAGGTTTCTTATATAATTTCTAATAATTCACTTGGAAGCACATGAGTGGAATTGTTATTAAATGATCAAATATGGTATTTGAAAGAAGGTAAACAGATGAAAGTTTCACATTTTAAAAAAGTTTCAAAAACAGACTGGAATGTAGGGCTGAACACAATGTGATAAAATTTCATTATTAAAGTATTCTATTTTGAATTTATTAAACAAATATTTTACCTCTGCTGCTGAAAAAAAAAAAGCTTAACAGTAGATACAAAGAAGATTTAAGAGTACCCATTGAGATTAAGCTAAATTTGCATCAACAGTGAATGTCACAGCTAATGTATCCAATAGTTCCTAAGGCTGCTGTCAAAATGGAACATTTTGAGAAGCATGTCAATCTCTTTTTCTTCTATGTTGGTTAGACGTTGGTAAGAGTTCTGTTTTCAGTTCAGCGTTCAGCCCATTTCAAGAACGATTTTAACAAACTAAAGTGTGACTACAATTGTGAAAGTTCAAAATTATTATGGAAACTGGAGATTTATCAGTGATTGTAGATTTAAATATGAACTAGACCCAACAAGCTTTCATTAGATGCCTAAGATGGACTAGTTTCTAGGACAATCAGTATAAAACAAATGGACTGACCCTCAGTCCTAGATACTTACGCAAATAGCTATGACATACGATGCAATACAATAAGTTTCATTAAACATATTCATACTATATTTGTGCTACTGAAGAAGGCTGAATAAATGTTTGCTCTTGAATTTTTTGTTTTTGAATTTATAACAAATGAGAACAATACTGCCATTAGTTTTTTCCAACATTTTCTATCTTTGACCGCAGTTTCTCAACCCATTTGTCCTTATTATGCCCCTCATGAAAAAAATCTATTTTAATTCAATTAAAATTTTATTTAGTATCTACCTAATGAAAGAAATTAAATGTTAAGAAATAAGATTTTGTCAGATATAATTGAGCATTGAAGGACCACAAACCATTGTAATATTTAAGATGTTTTTGTATCTTTTTCTCTCCCTACACCAAACCAATTTTGTCCTTTTAGAGATAGTCTTTCCTTTCACTGAGAAGGCATGTTTAATGATTCGTTCTTTATATGCTTACTCAACATCTTAGCAATTCTCATCTCCTAAACTTCATTCATGTTGCTCCTTTGATTATCAATATTTTTCCTCCTTTAATTTACACACAGCATGCCCATACCTGGGACACAATTCTAATCCCCCTTTCCTGTGAGTATTCATTTATGATGACAATATAAATTTAAAATAATCAATTTATGTTTATTTAAATGTAATGTATGTGTTTATTTAATTAAATGCACTTAGTTTTGAGTATATTTCAATTGTAAGGATCTAATAAGACTATATAATGCATTTATAAGTGGACACATAGCAAAACAAAAATTGATAGCAATTACTGTTATCTTTTTGTAATTTGATCTATACATTTAAGCTCTTAAAATGGTTTCCAATTAGCATTTCAAACTGAGAGTTTTATTTTATTGAAAATATTCAACATTGTGTTCATTAAAATATCTACAATAATTACAAACTCTATCAATAATCCTACAATCAATATCTGTAACCATTTTACCCTGAAATCTTTCTTCTTGTTGTTTCCTTCTTAGAAACTTGACCCACAGATATCAAATCATGACACTATAGCAGTAGTTCCGAAGTGTAGAAGATGAAAGGAAGAGATGAGATCAATTTTGGGTGACAATGGTAGCTTTAAAACGGCAGCTTTAAAAATCAACATTGAAAACCAAGCAGAGAGCCTACAGTTTTACAGATTGCCAGAAGATATGTACTTTGGGAATATAAAATTGAGAGAAGGCATTTTTCTAAATGGGAAATGGCAAATATTACTGCTCAGATTTAGAACAGGTTCCACTGCTCTGTGACGGCTTGACTGTACAGCTGTGACTTTTTCTCCCTCTGGTATTATGCATCTCTATCTGATCACTAATATTTAAATGCCTCCAGCTTTTCCAGGTCTAGTTTTAGTTGATTTTTATATATGCTTCCTTTCTTTTGCACCTATTGATATCCTATTTTTTATCTATTATAACTTGGATGACAAATGGCCTTTCTCAAACTTTAATCCAAGCTTATATAAAAGAGAAATCCTGTTATAGGTATTGTCTTTGTGATTAATGTATTTTTACTGTATACATGTTTTATATTCATAAGTGCTCTGAATTAAAACATTAGCTTTAAATAATGGAATTAAAGAAACAATATACAACTTATTTTCAAAAGTTTATTACACCTGTGAATTTCAAGCTATTATTTACATCTATCTGCTACAAAGCTTTTGTTCTCATCATATTAATTAGCTAAAATTAGAGACATCCTCTTTAATCATATCACTCAGTGGTATCTGAGCCAACTATATAACTGTAAGAAGCTCTAAAGTCATTATTAACAGAAACAGTTTTATGAAAGAACTGATATTACTTTTTTGGACTGAATTAATTTAGAAAGAAACATATTTATATTATTATTTAATAAGCATAGCAAAAATAATATGATAATTCTGCTAAAAGCAAAGTTGAGGAATATATTATACATCAGCAAAGGAGAAGTCAGATGCTTATGGGTTTCCAGAGGCACAAAGCAACTCTCTAATTGAATCCTAGATTTGAATTCACAAATATTTATATTTTCCTTTCTTTACTCACAGGTTTTCTTTCTCAGGATTCCGTAAAACACAGAAAGTGGTGTTTATCACCCCAGAAACATTCATACATTTTCTGTCCTTAATTCTGGCCTCAATTTTAAAGTATGAGCAAGGGACAAGTTGGACAGTCCTTTCAATTGCACAAGCAGGGCCAATTGCAATTTTCTTTCCTTCATAAGGTTAATCTCAATGGACTTTCTTGTATTGAATCAGTTGTCTTTGAAAATATTGACAGAGAGTGGGAACTATTTTAAAGAGGCTTACAAACAGCTGTAGCATATCACAAAGTCACTTTCTGTCTTCGAGTCTCTCTCATACATCCTCCAACCTTCTTTCATCTTTTTTCGTCCTCAATATTTTCCACAGTTAGTGACTCACTCCTTTCAGTCCTAATTATAAACTCATCCAATTCACCAGTTTAGGACATACGTCTGTAAATTAAGCTCATTAGAGAACAGAGAGAGCAGCAGTTTTATTTAAATTAGTCAACAGAGAGCTGTAGTTTAAAGCTGATATTTATGAGAACATAATTAGCCAGAACAAGGAGGAAGCTACAAATCTACAATCCCTTGGTAAACACTCTCCATACTTCCACAAACCAGATAAAGCTATATTGACCACTGTGAACAATTGAGAGAAAAATGGTTACTGCACAATCAAAACTTAAGATTGCCATACAAAGTAGATAAGTGATTGATCAACGGCTTCATTGCTATAGATTGATAGAGAAATAAAGTCTAAGAATTATGATTGATTTTATCTGGTTTAATTTATGACTGAGTTATAATTTGCCTTTTAACTTGAATGAATATTATAATGCAAAAAGCAGGCAGGAAGACAATAGAGGTAAAGAAAGAAGGAAAGAGGGAAGGAAGGAAGGAAGGGAGGGAGGGAAGGAGGGAGGGAGGGAAGGAAGGACGGATCAGAGCTTAAGTGATTATAGCATCTCCTTCCCCTTCCCGCTAAGGAGAATCCATTGATATCCTCTGGACCTTTCTTTTCAAGCCTACTACCTTCTCAGATATGGTGTTAACCTATCAGATCTTGGATCTTAGTATGAAGCAGATGTAGGTATAAAGTCATTGAAAAAGCTAAGAGATTTATATTGAAAAGCTGATTACTTACTGGGGAGAAGAATAAATACTCAAGAAAAAAAAAGGAAGAAAAGAGATTAGACAGAAACAATATGAGCTCTTTGAATAGAGTTTTGGAAAATCTGGAGTGGGAAAGGAGAGTCTTCAAGGCAGTTTGGTCTTTATTAAAATATTAAGAAACAGAAAAATAGAAAAATAAAGGCATTTCAATATAATTTTCAGGTAAGTAAAAATTTGATATTTGTAAGATGCTTTGGTATTTTAAGACTATTTCCATGAGCTTTTATTCCTAGCTTCCTTGAAGATTATATATCGTGCATATGTTTAGCATACATTTGTGCATTTAATCTAATCCTCCAACCTCATGAGCATCTATTACTTTCACGCCCTAATAAAACCACTTTAGAAAGAAGGTGATGGTTAAATTATTTAAACTGGATCCAGGTAAAATGCTACACTTGATTAAAACCATTAATCTCTGAGTTTTTTACTCCATTTACTAGAAACAGTAATTTTTCCCGTGATTACACAGCAATTAGTATCAAATCTAAGTAGAAATCAAATTCCTTATTAGTTCTTCCATACTTGACTTTTTCTTTGCTTCTTAAAGAATATCTTAGAGCAAAACACAATTTTATTCGAGATAGAGATTTGTGAGAAATGGAGGGCAGAAGAGACACTGACAAGATTCATAAAATGATTACAAAGTAGTATTTTCATCTAGAATTTTATTTTTTTTACAATTCTTTTACAAAGCTTTTACAAAGCTTTCTCGGCATCTTTGTCTCATGGGATGAAAGATTAGGAATCTATTATCAACCCAGCTCATTGCTCATGTCTCCAATCAGTCTGGGAAGGGTGTTAAATTTTTCAACAACTCTTACTCCTAGCCTAAGAGAGGAAGAAGACAGAGACAAAGGAGGAAGAAAATAGGAAAGGCAGCTGGGCAAAGATAGACAAATGAGTGTCTAGTGAAGTCTCCTCCTTATACACCTGCTTGTGAGAAAAATCTAGCAGCTTGTTTTATGTAATTCTTTTCATTATTCAAAATTCTCAGAGCAAGTATTGCCTTTTGCAACCTGTTTTTAAACCTGAAAAAAAGAACAAGGAACCAGAAGAAAATTACACGGGGAAAATATTTTTCTTAAAATAAATCTGGATATGTAAGAAATTTTCTGAAGACAATATATAATCAAAAACATTGACACTATTCTTTTTACTGATGATGGAAACAGGATTTGAGAAACAAGGAATAAAAAGGATTTATGATGTATGGGATTTATAGCCACTCCCATATCATCAGTGCTGTATCCATGCACATAATAATGTGCTATTCATCTAATATCACCTCACCTTGTCTGAATTTTACCACTGTCCTCTTTTTCTTCGTTTCTTCACTGCATTTGGATTCCTTTGATTCTGCTTACCTCCCTTTACCATTTCCAACACAGTAAATGATAGCCAGTAAACAACTGATAATACATTGACACTAATCAGATCCTCAGATAGATCTTCTACATTTCAAGGTTTGAAAACGATTGCCAGCTTTAACAATAAGGACTTTCAAATTTTACTGGGCTCTACATCCAGAATTTCAGATTATTTATACAAACACTCAGTAATTTAGAAACCCATTCATTGAACTTGCCAGAGAATAAAGATGATCTACTTTCTTCACATATTTGATTATTCAAATTGGAAGTGAAAAAAAAAATGAAGAAAGTACCTGATGTAGGTGTTAAAATTTACTACTTAATCTTACTTTTATCTAGCCTTCCAAAGACAAAGAATCCACAACAGAAAAGTCTAGCCAAGTGTATATCCATTATGTTCATCTGAGCATGTCTCACCTATGATGTGGAAAAACACAGAAGAAAAGAAAGAAAACATAATGAGAAAATTCATTTTGTCACTAAGGATGCTTTGAAGTTGCTCATTAATCTTTTAGGCCATTTTGGCATGATAATATCCAACTCTAGAATATTAATATTGCTAAGCTAAAAAAAAAGTGCAGCTTTTGCCTTTAAAGTTATCTCTGCAACTCCACTCTGTGATAAGTCTTTCTATTTGAGTCATATTTTAATTGGCTGTGACTTTGAGATTGACCATTCCAGTACTTTGCAACTATTTTGTTTTATAGTACCTAGATTTTTCAAGTGACAAGTGGAAGAAAGATATAGTCTTGAAAAGTGTTTAAGCCTTAAACTAATAGGACAGTTTTCCACAAACAGTCCCAGATGAGTTTGGATGAATGAATACCTCTCCATGAGACTAAAAACGATTCATGGAAAAGGTATCTTTAAAATATCAGTCCCATGTCCCTGTGAAATGCAGAGCCAATTCCCTAATTATTTAAAAACAGGAAATTTCCTTCAGTGACTAATCTTGTGAAATGAAGACTTTCTGGGCAACTATAACCACCTTTTTCAAATGAAGGTGACTGATATATTAAATTAATTTCCAGGATAAAGAACAAAGATTTAACCTAATTGTCTTCCCTCCGTCCTTTCTTTCCTTCCTTCCTTCCTTCCTTCCTTCCTTCCTCCCTCCTTTCCTTCCTTCCTTTTTTCCTTCTCTCCTTCCCTCCCTCTTCCCTCCTTCCTTCCTTTCTTTTTTCCTTCCTTTTGCTTACTATACTGATTTTCTATCACTGCTATTATGAACTGCCCAAGGCACTAGCTAAAACAAGACAAATCTATTATTTTACAGTTCTGCAGGTTAGAAGTGCTAGCATTAAGATATTGGCTGAGCTACATTTCTTTCAGATGCTTTAGAGAATAATCTGTTCCCTTGCCTTTTCCGGCATCTACAGGCTGCCAGTATTTTTGGATTTGTGGTTGCATCATTCCAGCTTCTTCTGGGTCCTTTTACACACACCACATAAACTTCTTTGACTCAGATTCTCCTGCCTTCTTATAGAGACCATTGCCATTACACTGGGCCCTCCCAAGTAAGCCAGGGTAATTTCCCCATCTCAAGATGCTTAACTTAATTCACATTTGCAGAGTCCCCTTTGCCATGGAAAGTAACATATGAGCAGGTTCCAGGAATTGAGAGGGAATTTTGTCTGCACACTTGTGATCACATAAACATTAACCTCGATTGACCTTTGTTCTCTCATCTCAAACATTTCAGACAAAAGCAGGTGACTGAAAGATATGTCTGTTAACACAGTATACCAGCTTAGGATAATAGAAGGAGACAGAAGAATGAATTCCAAAAGATTCTTTTCTTCCCCCCAAAAGACTTTCTTTTTATTGATGAATTATTGAGTGATTTGTTGCAAGTGCTAAGAATTCATTGCAATTAGTATAGAAACCCTAATTCCAATCATCACTGTAACAACGCAGAAAAGGAGACCTATTGACACAGAAACACAGGGACAAAACACAAAGAAAAAACCTAAATGGTACAGTTAGCTAGGTGTAGCTAAAAGTACTACTTATTTTTATATTCCTATGTATCAATCAAATTGTAGGTTCCACCTTTCCTAATAAACTGGACAAGTGATTTTTAAGTGAAATCTTAAGCAAAAATCTCCCCTAATAGTCAAATGAATTCAGCATATAATTGCCATCAAATGCTGAATTCGCAGAGTGGGTAAATCAAGTCAGAAGTAGCACTTTTAGAATGAGGCCTTAGAAAGAAGCATTCCTCTCTGATATTTGCATACACTAAAAAATAATTTATTTTAATTTAGCATGTTTTTTCTTCAAGCAGACTCAGGATGAATATCATCAATAGTTTCTACTTTATTTAATATTCAATTTACAAAATGCCCCGCGTAATTTCTTTTAAAATCCTGGTTATTTTTTACTAGGGTACTACAATACTTATTATGAGGATACAATAGGCCACAGTTCATATCATATTTTATCTTTAAAAATCTATCAAATAAATAACTAGTCAAAAATATACATTGCCATTATTCCGTCATTATTATAGTTTTAAAAGTGAAGCTAATTAAATTTTTTCTGAAAATATCCATACTAACATTTTACAATTGAATCAATTTATTTTTAATATATGTTTTCCTCAAAGCTCTCTAAAATAACAACAGAGAAATTCTAACATTAAAAACTTCCAAGAAGATGTAGAAGTGAGATGAATTTTTCAAGCTCAGAGTAATTTTTCAAGCTTTATTTATGTGTATAGTCTTAGTATCTTCTAGAGTGTCTGTCACATTACAAAAACCTAAAAATATTTGTTGAGTTGACCTTTATTGTTGATGAAAAAGGGCATTTGCCAATACACACCTTAAGAGCCCATCTACCAAAACGGATCTTCTAAGTGGTTAAAAACAGAGAAGGAAACATGTAAATTTAAACCTGTATCTCAATATTCTAGTGATTCAGTAAAATGATATTATCCTGATTTATTTGATATATGTTCTATAACAGATTCTGTTTTTAAGAGCTCAATCTTTTTTGTGCTTATTAAAATTATGATACTTTTCAAAAGTAAGAATGTTAACCCTGGTGTGTTAGCCAACTACTAACTGTTAATATATAGTCTGTCTATGTTAAGATCCCTCCTCCCCAACTTCCACTAAGTGGGGAAACTTCTATGCCACTTGGTAATGTTGCTGTACTCTGTTAATCACTTGTCATGTTTCACCCAAGAGATGTCTGTATTCTAGAGGCAAGCAATGTCATTCCTATAATACGTATATTGTAAATTGGTTGTCAAAGTTTTTTAAAATCCCTCAAGACACTTATATTTGCAAGGTGATTTCTAAATATAGTATTATTGTAATAAGATATTTCAGAAGTTGCTATCAGCAGCAAGATATGTTATATTTGATTTGCACTATTGACCCACTGCTTAGTGAAAGAAATCAGATGCCAAGTAAAGAACACTCATCCTATTCAGTATAAAATGTAAGATGTTTCTTCTCAGATATGAAGTCATCAGGTCATACAATGAGGTGTTTTGTCTTTTCAGTAGTGTTAGATGAAGTGCCAGTGCTCCCTGTACTACAATGTGTGTTCCTAATTAAAACTGTCACTATCTCAAATGTGTTCAAGGAACTGGCTTTCACCCTTAAGATGTTTTGTTTCTGAATCTTACTTGCTTTTTGTCTCCTTTCAGGTATGGTGCTTCTGTTTAGTTCTTGTTGTATAAGTACAATTATATCTACTATTAAAATTCAAAGTGAATATGTAACATCTGCAAAACCATTGATGAAAATTTTGAGCCCTAGACACTTGACACTAAGATGTGAATTTGGATAACTACGTGAAAAGAAATGTGGTTGAATGCATTATGAGATTAAAGAAAAGTGGGGAAAGCCTGAGTTTGTTGTTGTATTGTGTTATTAAAAATAGTATAACTTTAATAAAAGAAAAAGAAGAACAGGCAGGCCAAAAAAGTTATCTATTCCAGGTAATGTTTACCATTCCTTTTTATAACATTTTCAGATAATACCGTATTAAAAACTCACTGCTACATGTGTTTGGTTCTCTTAAAGGGTTGTATAGTTCATTTTATATTTATAAATATATCTTATTTAAAAATAAATGCATTTTCAGTACTGTTTTTTCATTAATTGAGAATAAAAAAAGAATGCATCTATTGGCCATAGACATATCAATAAGCTATAGTGATTGAAAACAGATAGATTATTATTTGGCATAGCTGTCAGTGTTGCAAGACAATTCTTCCTGAGGCGCTCTCATTTCTGTGAGGGGGACACTGGCCACATATGTTCTATACTGTCTTTCCAAAGATTGGGTAGCAAACTGCTTTGGGAGATAGAGATGGTGCTTCCTTCCAGAGCAAAAGCTAGGTATATTTACTCCCCATTAGAAGAGATTCAGGTTCACGAAACTCCCAGATCCTCTTCTATAATGCAAACCACTGCATGTGCAGCTGTCCCCTTAGGGTCCACCCTGAGAGGATTATGGCTCAGAAGACAAGCCTCAAAATGCTGATACATTGGCTACTGTTGTTACGGTAAATAATAAATTATCTGTCTCTGACCATGAAGTCTTGTGTTTTCTTCAGCATTTATGAAATGATGTCAAGCTAACCCATTAACTTGCACATAGGGCAAAATTTCAGATCCATCACATATTTCTTTAGCCACTGGCAAAAAGGTAATAGAAATTACTGTGTTTCTAGTATTCCTTCCCATTTTAATCTGTTCATACGCTTTCCCTCAGGCACATGCATTTCTTTTGCTCTTCCAACTTCTGAAATAAGTACTAGCATGCCTTACTTTAAATACTACTTTTTGAATTGCGCTTCTTAAATTTTAAACATCTGCAAGGAAGTTTGTTCAACACAACTGACCACTCATTTCCTTGAATTCTCTCTCTCCGCTGCTCATGTCTTCTGTGTCACCTCCTCCATTTACCACTACAGTCATACATATGGCATATCATTAGCGACAAGTTTTCATAATTTTAATTTCATGAGTTTTTTTTTTATCACAAGCTTCTTGGGAAAGAGTTGCCCTGTTAACTCTTTCCAATATCCCAAATCCATCAATGCCTGAACTCAGTTGGAATCTATAATCCATTGAACCAACAACACTCATCCATCTCATGGCCACTCTTTCTTATGGCTTGGGTTTAAGTTAATTGCCCAATATATGTAACTCCTCTCTACATGCCCTGAACCCTTTGTCCCAACTCAATGTGTGTTTTTTTTAATTGTTATATGATCAGGGTTGTTCAGAATAAGATTAGCAGACAGAGTCTTAGTCCTTTTGTGTCCTGGTGATCTGACCCTCTTAGCAAAACCCAGGTATCTTGCTTTATTGTGCCTATTGCATGGACTGTTTCCCTGCTATTGTACACCTATTTATTATTTTTAGAGTGGCCAATGCTCACTACTTTTTTCAGGACATCAAGGAGACTTTCACATGTACCTTCTAATCCTCCAGTGATACCAGGGTTAATTATCTCTTGTCTGTGCCATTCCACCAGGCATTTTTTTTCTTTTAAACACTAGGTTATTGTTTATTACTGTATTTGTAACTAGGTTATAAAGTATTAAGCTGTCTTTTTCACATCTGTTGGCTTATTTGGATCAGCTACCTTAAGTTCTGGAGAGAATGAAATTCTTCTTTTTTAAGTATTTATACCTATAATCTAATAGAAGGGAAACAATTTGAAAAGTATGGCTTTTAGAGACAACAGTTTGCATTGCAACAGTTGGAATCTTGGCATAATTAATTTCAGTTTCCATATCTGTAAATGAGGAATTATAAATTCTGTCCAATAGAATAGTTAGGATAACATAAATGAGGCAACTCACATTAGCCAAATTATAAAAATCCTGGTACATAGTGACTGCAATATAAGCTTTCAATGAATATGATGATAACAAATTTGTTGAGTCCTCCAAAGTATTTAAGCCAGAGCAGTATGTGTTTCTAGTTATATTCTATTCAAAATGAATATTTGAGTAGCATGCTTATCTCACTCAGTTTCAAAATTCTAAAGAGAACTGGATATACTCTATTATACTTTCAAAAGAAATGTTTATCACAAATTATATTTAAAAGTCTGCATTTTTATTATGATTGTTAGAATATATTAATATTTTGGATATATTACTCAAAATTGCAATATCCTATGAGCAGTCAGAACTGGATTTCTCTACTATTTTTGTTTCAGAGAAAAAACAACATTAATAATTCCAAAAATCAATTTAACACTAATTGTTCAATATAAAATTTTCTGTCAGAATAATGATTATTTATAAAGTAAGTCTGTTTTGCCCACGAAATTAACTAAAAGTCATCTCTCCATAGGGTATTAAGAAAAGTATCAAATCATTTCATGATAATTTAGTTTAAAGCTTAAGCTCTGGGTAAAGAGGAGGAAAAATCTGCATGTTCTAATTATCTGAAGCTACTTTAAATTGAGAGCTAGTAACACAAAAATGCCAGCACAGAAGGGTCACCATTAGAAAAAATTCCATTCTTCATGAATATTAAAACTCTTAATCATTAACTTGAATTGTAATTCAACTAACACAAAATACTAACTCAAAATGAATTACATGGTACATTTAGTCAAATGAATTTTTATCCCTTTAAAATTATGGAAATTAAAAAGAATTTTGTTGGTTTCTTAGGCATTTGTCAGTATATCCGATGATTTATGGCTGTGACAGTGCCTCCCCATTCATATTGCCTTAGTACTAAAATTTCCCATGTTGTACCTCCATGAAAAATAATCCATGATTAACCATTATTCTCAGAAAAAAATCTATCCATAAGAACACATTGTAAATAGAAATGAAAACACCTGAATTATAGATTTACTTTATTTTGTTTTATTTTGCAATATGTTACACTGACTGTAGTACATATCTTCCATTCATAAAGGATAAATTTTCTGCAAAACAGTAGTAAAAGTACATTTGAAGGATAAAATTTGTATCAATTGATAATAATTATATATCAATTGATAATAATTATCATTTGCAATAGAAAAAGTGCCTCAGAGGTACTGGCTATAAAAAAATACAAAAGAAACATATTATGAAGGAAGGTGCAATATATGATATTTCTGAATATGGTCTTCCCTGAATACTTACTTTATTATTATTTACTAGTATACGTTTATGAATTTTAGCTAATCATATTGTAAATGCTTCTGTAATTTTTAAAAGTCTGTATTTTTGCCAATAATTTCATAAATTTGTCACCGTTAGAGATGCTATTAGAGTAATTAGGTAATGAAAATTACTAGAGGTATCATACAGATCTGTTTTGCTTTATTTTTTAAAGTATGAAAGGCAAATGTCTAATACAGTTTACTGTAGATACCTCTGAGGTGTTTAAGTTAAATTAGCATGAGACAGTAACTCATATTGTTGAATTACATTTTTCTTGAATAATGCAATAAATATGAAATACTATTAGACCTATGGCAAAAAAAGAAAAAGGAAGAATAAAGAAATTTGGACTCCGTGAGTTATCCTAGTTTCTTTGGATGTGTTATTTTATTTTAATATTTTACTAGCATGGGAGCATAATCAGAAAGAAACAATTAGTGTGATTGTTTCCTAAAGCATAAAGCTATAATGATATCCCAAATTGTACAATAATTATATATTTTTCATTGGCTTGAGATATTCACGATTGAAAAGTACCAAGTCTCTAATGGTACATTTATTTTATATTTATGACATCTACTAGATTCTTACATTTTTCACAGCCCTGATAATTTTGAGACATCCTCAGCAGTTTTGCAGCTTTTTCTTTTTTTGCAATATTATTGACATCTAAGAAACCTAACATATTTTACTTGTAGTATTTGACAAAATTTTTCATATCTGTGTCATCATCCTAATCAAAATATTGGATATATTCATTACCCCAAAAGTTTCCTCATGCCCTCTTGTAATCTCTCATACCTGCCTCTCCCCAACTCCATCCCTACACAACTACTAAATTGCTTTCTGTCATTATAAATTAGATAGAATTTTCTATAATTTTATAAAAAGTGAAAGGTAAAATATGTACCTTTTAAAAATCTGACTTCTTTCACACAATATAATTATTTTGTTATTTGTTCATGTATTTTGCCTGTAGAAATGACTCACTGATTTTTATTGCTGATTAATATTTCATTGTATGCCTGTAGCACAAATTTGTTACCCATTCTCCTGATGAGTGATTACCCAGTTTGATAGTACTACAAATTAACATTGCAATTTTGTAAACCTCATGTTCCAGTCCTTACATGGAGATTAACATGCATTTCTTATGTTTTTTATTTTCTGTCCCTCTCCACTTTCTGATTTTGCATTTTTCTTGGAGAAATATTGCCCAGGTAAATTAGCTTGTATAAATCGATATCAATATATAAAATTAATTATATTTCTATATGATAGCAATGAAAAATCAGAAAATAAAACTTTTAAAAATAACACAATTTACAGTAAAATTATTAGGGTTAAATCTGACAAAAGGTGTGCAAGATCAGTGCACTGACAACTGAAAAATATTGTTGAGAGAAATGAAAGAAGGCAAGTAAATGGATAGATAGACTGTATTGAGAATCAAAGATTCAATATTGGTCAGGTATTCTTAAACTGAACAATAGGTTCAACAAAATTCCAACCAAAATGTCGGCAGGGTTTTTTTTGGTAGAAATTGACAAATAACTTTAAAAAAGAAACTTACAACTTACATGGACAACTTAGATTGCCTAATTTCAACATTTCATTATAAAGCTACACAAATCAAGACAGTGTAGAGTTGATGTCAAGATTGACAACTCAATCTGTAGAAAGGAATAAAAAGTTCAGAAACAAATCTGTGGTCAACTGATTTTTCATAAAGGTAAAACAAGAATTCAATGGGAAAAGGAAAGTAATTTCAATAAATGGTGTTAGAACAAAAAGTAAACTTCAACCTATACCTTGAACCATAAACAAAAAATAAGTAAAAATGGATTATAGATCTAATGTAAAATTTAAAAACTTCTATGAGAAAGCATTCGAAAAAAATAAGATTATCCACGTAAGTTGTAAGGTTATTTTTTAAAGTTATTTTTGTTCGTTAATTTCTATCCAAAAAAATCCTGCTCACATTTTGGTTGGAATTTTGTTGAATCTATTGCTCAATTTAAGAGTACCTTACCAATATTGAATTTTTTATCCATAATATAGTGTATCTACCCATTATTTACCTTCTTTAATTTTTTTTACCTTTAGCTGGCAATATTGTTTTTCTTTTTGGTAAAGCAATTTATTTTCTTTTGTATATATACATAGTAATGGGATTGCTGTGTTAAATGGTAGTCCTGTTTCAATTTCTTTGAGGAAATTCCAAACTACTTTCCACAGTGGCTGAACTAATTTGGATTTCTACTAACAGTGAATAAGCTTCCAGTTTTCTCCAAGCCTCATCAACATCTGTTGTTTTTTGACTTTTTTTTTAATGTAGCTAATCTTATTCATATAAGATTATATCTCACTGTGGTTTTGATTTGCATCTCTCTAGCAATTAGTGATGTTGAGCATTTTTTCATAAGTTTATCACTTGTATGTCTTTTTAAAATATTTTTAGTTATACATTAAGTTCTGGGATACATGTGCAGAACATGCAGGTTTGTTACATAGGTATACACGTGCCATAGTGGTTTGCTGCACCCATCAACCCGTCCTCTACATTAGGTATTTCTCCTAACACTATCCCTCCCCTAGCACACCCACTACTGACAGGCCCCGATGTGTGACGTTCCCCTCCCTGTGTCCATGTGTGGCTAATATCCAGCATCTACAAAGAACTTAAACAAATTTACCAGAAAAAAAAACAAACCATGCCAACAAAAAGTGGGCAAAGGATATGAAAAGACACTTCTCAAAAGAAGACATTTATGCAGCCAACAAACATATGAAAAAAAGCTCATCATCACTGGTCATTACAGAAATGCAAATCCAAACCACAATGAGATACCATCTCACATCAGTTAGAATGATGTTCATTAAAAAATCAGGAAACAACAGATGCTGGAGAGGATGTGGTTTATCCATTTATCTGTTGATGAACATTTGGGTTATTTTTAGGTTTTGATTATTTGGATTTTTATATGGACTTTTTGTTTTACTCTGGAATATATTTATATGTATAGAATGGCTGGGTAGTACAAAATATCTTCCTTCTAATGTTATAAAACAGTTTTCTAAGGCAGCTGTGCCATTTTATAATTCTGTCACTAGTGTATGACAGTTCCAGTTGGTTTGTACTCTCACTAACATTTGGATGATCAACTACCTGTTACCAATCCAATGGGCGTGTCTTATCATATGACACACTACAATTTTAATGAGATATCTCACTGTTTTAACTTGCATTTCTCTGAGTAGTGATAGTGGGCATTATTTTATGTTTATTTGCTATGAATATATCTTACGAAGTGTCTGTTCAAAATTGTTTCTCCAGTTGTTAATTGGGTTGTTAGTTTTATTACTGAGATCTAAGATTTTTATACATTTATATTATATGTCCTTTAATTTACGTGTAGTGAGTATTTTCTTCAAGTGCATGTAGTCTTTCTCTCTTCTTAGTAGTAGCTTGAAAAGCAAAGTTTGAAAATTTGAATGATGTCAGGTTATCAATTTTTCTTTCCTTGTTTTATGCCTACCAAAGTCACAATATTTTTCCCCTATGTTATCTTCCAGAATTTTTATAATTCTAGGTTTTACATTTAGGTCTATTATACATTTTGATTTAACATTCTATGCTGTGAGTTAAGGATGGGTGTTCATTTTGTTCCTGCTTAGCTATTGAGTTCATTGTCTATTATTTGTTTTAAATATTTTTCTTTCCCAAGTTAATTGCCTTTATCAAAAATTAATATACCATATATGTTTGAGTCTATCTACAGGTCTATGTAAATACAAATATAAAATGTAAAATCAGATAGGGTAAGGCCCACAAATGTGCTCCTCTTTGTAAAAATTGTATTAGTATTAAAGGCCTGTTGCATTCTTAGATAATTTTTAGAATCTGCTTATCAATTTCTAGAGAACAAGTGCTGCTGTAATTTTCACTGAGATTGCATTGAATCTGTGTATCATTTTGGCCAAATTTTCCACCTTGACAATAGTGGGTCTTCCAATCCATGTGTATGGTATGTCTCTCCATTAGTTTAGCTCTTTAGTTTCCCTGCAATTTTTCACAGTTACCAGTGTGAAAATTTTGGACATGTCTTTTTAGATTAATTTCTGTTAGTGTTTTAGATGTTTGGGAACTGCTATCATAAGTAAATTTTAAAATTGTGTTTTTAATTGTTTACTAGAAATTATTTTGTAGATTGTCTAGGATTTCCCACATAAACAGTCACATTTACCTGAAGACAGAGATACTTTTAGGCTTTCCTTTCTGAATTTTACTCTATCAACTTTAGGAATATCCTACCACTTCTAGTTTACTGAGAGTTTTTATTATAGAATCATGTTGACATTTTCAAATATGTTTGCTCCACCTATTGAAATGTTTTATTTTTCTCTTTTATTCTGTCAATATGATAAATGCCATTAATACCAAACATACATTGCCAGGATAAAATACACTTGGTAATTAGGTATTTTATTGTTAGTTTAAAAAAGCTTCCTAATATCATATTAAGAATATTTGCAGCTATGTTCATGATAAATATCAATTTATTATTTCCTTCTTTTGTAATTTTTAGTCATGTTTTTTATTATGGGTTATTCTGGCATCATAACCACCTAAACCAAATTAGACAGTGAATCTACCTCCTTTATTTTTTACAAAGGTTCTGTAAGATTAATGTTATTTCTCTTTGGTGTTTGAGAGAATTCACCAAAGTAACCACTTAGGTCCAGTGTTTCTTTTGGAGAAGGGTTTTTTTTTTAACAAAGTAAATATCTTTATTAGTAATAGGGCTATTCAAATTTGCTGTTTCTTCCTGTATCAATTTTGGTAAGTTATTTTTCAAGAAATTTATTTATATCATTGAAGTCATCAAATTTGTTGGCCTAAACTTGCCATATTCTCTTTTCATTATTCTGTTAATGTCTGTAGGATCCATGGGTGAAATCTTTTTCTCATCCATGTATTGGTGATTTATGTTTGCTCTCTTTTTGTTGTATTCAGTATAGCTACAAACTTATCAGTTACATTGACCTTTTCACAAAACCAACTGTTATTTTTTCTCTGTATTAGTTATTTTTATTTGATTTATTTCTACTCTTACTACTTGTTTCACTTGTCTTAGCTTTGAGTTTTGATAATCTACTTTTTTCTATTTTATTTTCAATAAATAAACTTATTTAATTGACTTTGCATATGTTTTTTTCACATAAGCATTTAAATATATATCTTTCTTTCTAAGAAATGTTATAGCTACACCTTCAAATGTTTATATGTTGCATTTTCATTACCATTCAATTCAAAATTAATCACCCTTGTCATTTGATACTTAACTCAGGATTTACTTAGAAGTGTGATGTATCTAATGTATCCAATAAGGTGTCTAATGTAGATGCCTTGTTACTTGTTATAGGTAAATTCCTTGTTATAGGTAACTTGCTAAATTCCAATATTCGGGTTATAAAATGTGTACTATTTCATTGTGTTATTGATGGCAGCAGTGGGCCATCTGGAGTGGGGGAGGCCTGGAAGGTAGCAGTGGGAGTGGCTGCAGGAGCAGCAATGGCACTGGTGGGTCCCCTATGCCCTGCATCCCCGAGGCAGCCAACTGTGCCACCCCAACCCTTGCATGGCTAGGTGGGATCTGCCCCCAGGCCTAGAGCCTCCACATCTGGGGACCCTGGCCTCATGTCACCACTCCCAGAGGAGGCGTAGCTAGGGCTGTGCTTCAGGGACCAAGGTGGGAAGTGAAAGTAGAGGCCATTTCAGACCCCACCAGCTGCATAGTGACCATACCCATCCCACCAAGGGTGCTAGGTTCCTGTACCTGGGAAGAGGTAAGGGTGTTTAGGATAAGATTTACATTTTAACTCTCTGCACAGGGCCACTGCTAAGTGCTGGAGTCATGGGGGTACACTGCTCCTGCCCTTCTGGCCTAGGCCCAAAGAGGACCTTGAGCCCTTGCCCCAGGCTGCAAGGGGACACTGCCAGGGCTGCACATGCTGTGGAGTCTGTGGAAGCTGCGAACAGGCAGGAGCTCCAACCCACTGGGCGTAGCTGCAGCTGCCCAAATTGCAGCTATAGATCCAAGCCTTTCTGTACATTTAGGGGCTCAGGAAGGGCCCCTTTGCCCTTGCAGGTCAGAGGTGTGTGCTCTTGCTGCCTGGCCTCTCCCTGAACCTAGCACCCATTCTTATCTTGGAGTGGAGGCTGAGGGTAGTTTGGCACTGGCCTGCAGGTACCCTTCGGAGCAAGCAGCCTGGGTATCATGGGGAAGCAGGAGGCAGACGGCCTCCTGGGTGGAGGCTGCAGGTCCCTAGAGGCCCCACCTTCAGATCAGGGAGGCTAAAAAACTAAAGGCTGGGGAACCCTGCTGCCAGTTCTGTGGACTGGAATGCGGGACTTGTGGTGACTTCTCCCACCTGCCCATGGCTACCCATGGACTAATTGGCAGACACTTCCCTCTGAGGCCCAGGAAAGCCCCAGGCTCAGACAGAGCAGAGCAGAGGACAGAGAGACAATGGGACAATGGGACAACCAGCTGTTGGGAGGAGTCACTCGCTCTAGGGCCTCCTCTCTACCAAGAGCTCCAGAGGATGGGATGACCAGCTGCATAAAAGATCTACCCTCTCTATTGACAGTGGAACACTTGTCAGGAAGAACAGCTGCAAAAAGGAGCTACCCTCTCTTTTGAGAACTGAACACTTGTTGGTACGACCTGCCTAAAAAGGAGCTACCCTCTACTAGAAGCTGAACATTCATTGGGATAACCTGGCTACAGAGAAGAGCTGGCTACCACATGTCTTCTCTAACCTGTTTCATTGCTCAATAAAGCTTCTCTTCATCTTGCTCAATTTCCACTTGTCCACATGCCTCATTCTTCCTTGTCACAGGACACGCATTCAGGACCCATTGAATGGTGAGGCTAAAAGAACTACTGTAACACAAACAGGGTTGAAACATGCCCTTTGTTGACCACCTAGCAGGAGAAGAAAAGGAGAGAAGAGCTGTGGCCCTTTGGGGCACCCAGACCTGGGAGCTCCCTGAAGCAGGGCTGTGACTCCTTCTTTGGGACCCTGTGGTTCCTGGCATCTCCAAGCTTCTAAGAATCACTGCATTCCACTTCCCCTGTGCAAGCCAGAGAAGCTGCTTATGATGTCGTTGATCCAGCTGCAGTCTTGCAGAGACCCAGAAACCAAGCCAGCACCTGGAGCTGCCCACCCTGGAGCAACAGCCAGCTTGTCTGACTGTGCAGTGGCTGGACTCCATGCTTGCTCACACCTCTGGCCACTCAACACCTGTTTCTCAGTCTCCCTTGGAGGCACAGGATTCAGGTTGCTACTGTGAGCTGAGCACAGCCTGCCAGGCCGAGTGGGTGGAACAAGCCCAGCACACCTAAGCAAAACTCGGGCAAACGTGCCACCAGCCACAAGTTTTCGAGAAAAGCAACACCCCAAAGATTCCGTAACATTATCATTCATTTGGAGATTTTATTTTGATAATTGTATACTCCAAGCCAGTTTCTACATTGATCATGGTGTCTAAGACTCAGCAGCAAGAAAGCAGAAGTACCAAAACATTCTCATTACCAGCACATTCTCCAACAATGTTAGCCTTTATGTCACTGAATGTACCTGTAGGAAGCATGAGGTAGTATTTGTTATTACATGCAATGGCTTCCCACCAAGTGTTCATGCTTTTTAAGTATTAGATCATATCTAGGACTGAGGGAGTAACTTTTCCAGCTTGTGATTGCCCACAATTCCCAACACATCCTACCCAATATAAAAAATGCTCCCCAATGTGTCTAGGTGTTCACAAAACCTTCCTTTATGAATCTAACCCATAATATATATTTTATAATCCATGCTATGTTCTCTGAGTCATTATTTAAAAAATAAAAACATTTTTTTCATTTCAGTCTTCCATAATCTTTCCTGCCTTCCCATTTCTGCAAAAAAAATTATCATCACTATTTTTTAGGTACTTAGGGTGAAAAGTTATTAGTTATATAGAGAGGCATATATATTGTATAAAATATCTTTTTGCTTTGAAATTAGTTATGGTTTAGTGGCTAAATACACCCACAAACAAATCTCATATTTCATTTTGTAGTCTATTTTCTTCTGGGAGCAAGAAATAAAGCTCATATGTGAGACACTTTGAAAAAAACATATTCAATCAGTAACACTGATTTGTACCCAAATTTAAAATTAGAGTTAACACAATGAAGGAAAGGGAAAGTGAAGTTACCAAACCAGAAAACAATGTTTTGTTGATAGTTTCTTTTTTGGTATGTCATTTTATGATTTATCAGTATATCTTTATTCATAATGTAGATTATGGTAGTATTAACAACTAAATGGTTTATCTTTTATATAGTTCAAAAAATAATATCCAACTTAGTCCAAAATGTCTATATATTCATAGGGATAGGTGACTGAAATAAAGAGATTATCCAAATTATAGCAGGAAAAGGACTGTGCAGTGATTCTTCTCTACTTGCAGCAATATGGTGATGAGATTAATGAAATAATACAATAAATCACAAATGATTTGCCAAGGAATGTTGCAGAACTAAAATGAATTCCAAACAGACTCATCATGTAAAAACGAACATAGTTTTATTATTGTATAACGACCTTCATTATAACTTTCAGTTGTAAAGTATTGACAGGTAATATTTTCTATTACTTTATGATATTTGACACATAAATTTGCTTTTCTTCTTTCTTGATAGACAGAATTACTCAGTTTCTAGGACCCACAAAGTAAAGAAAATATCTCCTGAAAAAATAAAAAGAAAAAACAGATAAAACTAAACCCTCTGGTCATGTTACTCAGATGCTTCCTTTTAGGAATTTATCTAGGCATACATAATGGTATTTATTCGACTATCTTAGCTCGATAAGCAAATACTATGTAAATGCAAATACTGCTATAATTGTCATTTTTCTCAGAACTCTAGGCACAGTATCCTTAGAAACATAATTAAAATTTGCATATTCTTATTAAACCATTTGAAGAAAATCATTTGGTGGCTCTCAAAATCGAACTTTGTTTTCAGAAATAGTTTATGAATGTCATTTAATACGTCCCCAAGGCTTCAAAAAGAAAATGTCAAGGAACCTCCTGCAGGATATATTCCTAAAATTCCCATGTGCCAGCTTGGTTTTGCAAAGCATGTTTTAAAATGGAGAACATGACAACATTCACAATTGGAAATCAACAACAGGACCTAGGAATATCTGCATTGGATAAGTGTGTGTGTGTGCGTGTGTTCACATGCATTTATATGTGCACAAAACGTATATTGGTCAAGGGGGCCACTTATGAGCTGAAGACAACTGAAAGCAAGGTCAGTGACTTTATGTTATTACCTGTCTATATACTCAGGGCTAATTGCAATATTGCAAAGTACAATACCTGTTAAAAATTGACACCTGACTTGAAAGTCAATGAAAGAGAAAGAAAGAAAGAAAGAAAGAAAGAAAGAAAGAAAGAAAGAAAGAAAGAAAGAAAGAGAAAGAAAGAAAGAAAGAAAGAAAGAAAGAAAGAAAGAAAGAAAGAAAGAGAAAGAGAGAGAGAGAGAGAGAGAGGGAGGGAGGGAGGGAGGGAGGGAGGGAGGGAAGGAAGGAAGGAAGGAAGGAAGGAAGGAAGGAAGGAAGGAAGGAAGGAAGGAAGGAAAAGAAAGAGAAAGAAAGAAAGGCAGGGGGGTAGTAAGTGAGCACAGTAAGAGATAAACTTATTTTCAAGGTGGTTTCAAATTCCCAATCTCTATCCAGAAAAAGTTGTTTAATGTAGCAAACTGGAGGGTTGTAGCTGGTAACCTAGTCAGCAGAAAAGTATCACCGGTATAAAAGAAACATAAATATAGTGTCTTTTAGGATTTAAAGTGTGAAAAGGAACTATTTTATCTGTAGCTAAGAAAAAATATAGTCTAGTAAGATGGTTTTCCCCAATGTATTTTCTTATTGCACAGTGGAAAAACAGCATCATACATACAAAGAGAGAGGGAGCTTTGTTACTGCTGCAAACACTTTTCCACAAAAGTAAAAAGAAGGAAATAGAGTGATAAGAGATTCTGTACAGCACCCTCTGAGAGTTCCTATGAGTTTACAAAGCAAGCAGGTGTGTATATTTAGCCCAGTTGACAATTTAGGCAAACATGTAGCTATTAGTACATTTACAAAATGGTCCCTTGCTGTATTTCCTAATCATCACATGGGCACAATTTAACTGAGTTCTAAAAACAAAATATATGGAGAACTTTTAATTAGTTAAAAAGAGGGTAAAAAGGGAGGGAAAACCCACGATATTTTAGAAAACACTATAGACAAAGGAATTAACTAATAAGGTTTACAAAAGTTTTAAATGTGAAAACTGATCCACAAGAAAATCAGACAATTTAATGAAGATGACTTTAAGTAATTATAGAAATTCTACATACAAATAAACATAGGGTTTCTCCAACTCTATGATGCATCATACTGTTCAGTTTGCAAAGTAATTTTGTGTACTGTACTTTGGAAAAGTCCAAAGAATGACTATTCAAGACATTGACTTATGAATTATGAGTTCAAGATATTGAGCCAGAGTTATGTAATGACTATCCTTGCTTTGTGAATATTTAAAAAGATATAGAAAAGAAATCTGCATAATTTTGTCTGATTTTCTAGTAAAATATTACTAAAGAGAGAAAAAAAATCTATTCATTGGCAATGCCAGATGAACAACCAGAATCCCCTTAGCTGATGTACAGTAGTCCCATTCAGTATAAATATAATGCAAGCAACAATCATTTTTTAAAAAATTTCCAGTAACCATTTTGAAAAAGTAAAGAGATATGTGAAATAAATTTAAATGATATATTTCATTAAATCAAATGCATTGAAAATATTGTTATATTTTCATAATATTTTATTTCACCATGAAGTAAATGTATATTAGTTTCAAAACTGTCTGTCCAAGTAATATCACTAACACTCGTGCCAACTCAGTATTGTTAACATTGAATTTGAAGGAGTTTAAACTGAAAAAATTTCTAAATATATTAAAATCCATAAATGTTTTTCAGGTTTTTCCTGTAGCTTTCTCAGTCAACTTATGTAACTATATTTGGTTACCATTTAAATCTTCTACATATAAATTTATAGTAGAAATTATCTTTATTATTTGGTTTTTATTTGGAAAATTTGAATGTCAACATAAATTCTTGTAACAATCTAACTAGGTGACAGATGAGCTTTCCCATTCACTGAAGTGCCAAATTTAGCTTTTTTATATATAGTGTGATACCAGTGAAAGAATGTAAGTCATGCTGGAATTATCTTTTTATCTATGATTATTGGATATTTGTCAATAATTTCTTTTGTTGTAATAGATATGTTGAAATGAAAACAATAGCCAGTAATTTACTGCAAAACATTTCCATAGTTCAATCAACAAGCATTGGCTTATTGGTAGTCTTGACACTTTCCGAGGATCTGCTTCAGAAAACTAAGCACCAACATTTTAATAAATATCACATGGTGGACTGAAGCAATAAAAGAAACATCCATCTCTTGTTCTAAAAGTCCAATACATTTGGATTATTCTTAACACAACTAGGACACTGTCCTTCATAATAGAACGAATTTATTTTACAAATCCAGGTAAAATACTTTTTTGTTAGGTGTAGAAGATTCTACAAATTTGAGTTTTAAGCTGCAAATTAATGTTTCACAAAATATTTGTAAGTCCTGTATGACAAAATACAACCAAAATATTCATGGAGTCATGTCTCTTATATAGCATGACTCATTAGATATTTGCAATATTTTAAATTGTTGGAGCAATGATTTTTATATTTTAGAAAGATTTTATATCTCATAAGCAAACGTTATTGATGGCTTAACTGAAGATTTTTCACTTCTTAAAAAAAAATTTCAATTTTAGTCTTTTACTTAAAATTGTATTTAAAAAACTTTTATAAAGAAATAATTTGCCATCTCTTTACCTAAAAATGTGTGTGAGTTTGTGTGTATGTTGTACTCATGCAAGAATCTAAGCCATTTTATAGTTGGCCAGAGTTGAAAGATCAGATCCTGTTGTAACCATTTAAAATCTCTTGTTACACATTTAATTTTTATTTCCTTTGAACACTTTTGTTCTTTTTTACTGTTAAGATAAAATATATCAAATTCACTATTTGCTGAAAATTACTCCAATTGTCTACTTCACTACTATTCTTTTTTTCATTAAAAAACAGCTTTTACATTTGGTTCTGTAGCAAACCAAATTGTCATTTATTATGAAATCCATTACATACCTCCTACCAGAGTCTTTTTCATTTATTTTTTTTTCCAGTTGGATCTTCCACTCTCAGCATCTCTACTTAATTCTGCCTCAGTATTGCATTATTATTCTCAATTCACTGTAATTGTGCAAATAATTCAATTATACTATAATTAAAATAAAACTAAGTATTTTAATTTTAAAACTGATTTTGATTTACCTAAGTATCATTAGTATTATTATAACTGTCTGCATAAGATACTCAATTGAACATATTACAATGTTACATTATGTAGAAATAATCTTTTAAACAGAATCAATCTGTTGATACCAACTAGATTAGCTGTGTGTTCATGTGTAATACAAAAAATGATACATGTAGCCAAATGTACACTATAAAACAACATAAATGTTTTATGTAATGCAATGGATAGAGTAAAAGGTAGTCTTACCAAAACTATAGCTATGTTTAAAGGAAAAAGTGTGTTTCATTGCTTCATTTTTCACATTTCAATGTATTAAAGCAACACAAAATTTAAAAATATGTATCTCAAGTTAAGTAATTACATCTCAAATATTGTATAGCCATATGTGATTAGTGGCCACTGTATTGGACAGCACAGATACAGAGTCTTAATAGAATACATAAAATATAATTATCATTTTCTAGACCTACAAATAACAAAAGCACATATTTAGTAAGTAAAAAATATTAATCAAATGAGATAAACACGTTTGTTTTTAGTCAATATTTACCTTCATTTGAAGGCAGAGAAATTTTAGGGATTATTTGACTTTTGCATAGGTACTTTGGAAAAGTTTTATAATACTATTTTAATGTAAATGAATTTACATTTGTTGAAATGATTAATACATCCTTAACTATATTTCTATCACAAAGCAATATAGTTATTGTTCTTAGTTTATTGTTTCTTAGTATTTAACACTTAGCTCAAATTTTTCTTCCTCTGAAGCAGATTAACCTGCAGTTAAGTGCATATCAAACCTCTACATCAAAATAGCCTTTACCAAATGTCCTCTAATGGCTAAAACAATTTTAATTCCCTCTAGTAACATAGGAATGATATATTTATTGAACCTCTATCAACACTAATATTTTTTATCTTTTCAAAACTGATAAAGTGAAAAAATGTCTCCATTATGCAGTTTTGCCTTTTATGCAGAATTTTAAGTTATATACATATATATGTGTGCATGTGTGTGGGGGGGGAGGGTGTATTTTTTGGGTGGGGGGATTGAGTCTTCCTCTGTCTCCTAGGTCGGAGTGCGATGGTGTGATTTCGACTCACTGCAACCTCTGCCTCCCAGGTTTAAGCCTCAGCCTCCCTAGGAGCCAGTATTACATGAACCCACCATCATGTCTGGCTAATTTTTGTATTTTTAGTAGAAACAGACTTTCACCATGTTGGCTAGGCTGGTCTTGAACTCCTGACCTCAAGTGATCTGCCTCCCTTGGACTACCAAAGTGCTGGGATTATAGGTGTGAGCCACCACGCCCATCCTATATTATTGTTAACATTGAAATGTTTAGCCTTTTTCTATCTTCTCTTTAGATTATATTAGATTATTTTTACTGTGTTTTATGTCTATTTCCTATTTACAATTTTTATTGTCTTTTACAAATTGAAAGGGAGATGGATATTTTTGTTTTTCTAGCAACTAAGTTCTTTACAATTTTAACTTTTTCTGACTAATAATATATCACTGTTTAATTAAAACTATATAAGATAAAATTTATTTTTGATTGTCTTTAACTCTCATAAAATTTTGGAAAAAATAATCATGATGACAAATGCGTTCATACATTCATCCATAACAACTGAAAGGAAATACAATAAATGGCTCCAGTGAACTTCTGTAGATGTCGCGTGTCCTAGTCAAGACTCTTTTAGTTGTAAGTGATAACAAATACTCTCCAATTTGCTTAAGCCAAAAACAAAACAAACAAACAAAAAGATAAAGGGATGAGGGAGAGTGAGCTTCATTACGGATATAACTCAAAATTTCATTTATGTCATCTGTGCACAGTTCTCTTCTGTCCTCTTTGATTTTATTTTCAAATACTGTATGTTGGGCATGCACAAGAGCTTGTTCGAGTTGTTGAAGGACATCATCAAAAGAAAACACCTGTGTCTCAGTATTTCCAGGAAAACTCCTGTACTTGACCTTTGTTCCACTTGGGTCACCTGCTTATTATTAAATAAATCTGTGTGGCTATGAGAAAGGAATAAACTTGATGTGCTTAGGCTGGGTGAAATGTTTGTTCCTTTACCATATGAAATGAGAAGTGGAAAGTAATGATTTCCCATGGGAAAATCACTGAGCTGTTCCTATATTGAAAGTCAAGAGGAGTGGCCACTGGACAGAAAATCAACTGAAAAGCAGTGTATGCCCTACGATGAGATTATAGATATATTTCAATTAATTATGCTTTGAATACTACACAAATTATTTAGCCTGACATGATGGCTCATGCCGGTGGTTTCAGCAGTTTGAGAGACTCAGGCAAGACAATCACTTAAGCATAAGAATCAGAGGCTGCAAGTGACCCATTTTTGGACCACTGAACTCCAGCCTGCCTGACAGAGCAAGGCTCTGTCTCAAAGACAAACAAACAAATTATTTAAATTGTACACAAATAAACTTAAAGGCATAAAAATTTGTAAATGAAGAAATATTAGTAAATATATCACATGTTACATATGTTGAAAAGTAAATATTCCATAAAAATAGATACATGTGTGTACACTAGACAAAGATCAGTATTTCTCGAGTCCTCTCACTATTTGATAAAACTCTACATACTGTATTAAATATAAATCATTAAATTACATATAAGATTTCATAGTATATTGGTAGAGGTAGTTTTATGAATTAGGCTATGTAGAAAACTGGACATTAATCAAAGCATCTTAGCTTTTTTTTTTTTTTACACAAAGGTAGACAATCTCTATGGGATATGTATGTTTTCCTCTTTGGCCTGGCTACGTCTGAAGGCTTTATTTCAAGCTAGTGCCTGATTTCATAGGGGAAGGGAATTCATTTCTAAACTGCACTAACTTCCCAACTGTATAGTCAAAAAACATCTAAAGAATGTGACTTTGATGATAAGGATTTCGGAGAAAGTCAAAAAAAATACAATAATTATTTACTATTATGTGCTATTATTCCGCTAAAATTGCTACCCTGAAAAGATATCAAAAATCAAATAGTAAGACTTAAATTGAAGTAATCTCAAGACTGTAGACATACACATATATTTTATGAAAGCCTTTATAAATCTATCATTACAACTTATGAACAAATAAGCATTCCAAGTTTATTCTTTCAATTTATGAAACTATCATTAGTTCAATAATATATTGTCCCAGAAACATTTTAATTACTCATGTGCATTATTGCAAAAACTTTTCCTAAAACTTCAGTTTTTGTTATTAAAATGACCTCAATTTCAGATAATGTAATAGTTACTTAAGGATATGCTGTCAATATCATGTATATAACCATGCATAAGTCATCTCTACAATATTTTTAATTTCCTGATATGTGACCTGATTTCTCTTTATCAGCATTATTTTTTGAATCAAATTTATTGGTTTCTGGGTAGAAACCATTTAATATAGGTATATGGCATTAAAATAATTACTAAAGGATATGAGGAGTAGGGTAGTTTTCTTTGTGTTTGAGACCACTTAGGTATTGTGACAGTAAGAAAAAATTCTCACTTCACCATCTAGAGCAGAGGTCTGTTTCTGTAAATAAGTGTTAATGGAACACAGCCATGCTCATTTGCTTATGCATTGTCTGTGCAGAGTTGAGTACTTGCAACAGAGACTATATGGTCAACAAAGCCTACACTATTTTGATCTGTCCCTTTATAGAATTAAAAATTTGCCAATGCTTTTGAGTTAGAACGTCCCCTTACTTCTATTCCATGAACGGAATGGATATCATTGATATTTTCTAAATCAAATCCTGAGTATTCTAAGGTGATTAAATAGCAAATTACGTTAGTTAATTTTACCCTACATAGTTTTCATTAAACAACAAAAAAAATTAAGTAGCAAGGAAAACATAGATGCCAAACAGAATCTGGTAGCTTTCATGAATACAAGATTGCTTAGTATCAGTAGTATTTAACCAGTAATTGGAAGATGCATTTCTAGTATTCTTGCCTTCCCCTATATTGAGCATTTGAAATTTAGTGGATGCATTATTTCTGAAACATTTCTTCATCTATAAAATGGAAATAATGCCAGTGATCCCTTTCTCAACAGGTACTGTAACAATCAAATAAATGGCAATGTCTAAAGTTCCATACAACTATGAAGTAGCTGCTGCTTCTAATTATATATACAGTGTAGACGTGTTATATGTTGTGGACAAAAATTTTTACATTGGAAAATGAGTTAAACCTATTTGAGAATGATCAGTGGTCTGTTCCAAATTCAGAGTACAATATAAGACCATTCAGAACCTTTAGGCTTATTAACTCTCATTGAGCCAAACGATATTTTCTATATTTACATATATTGAAAGACTATGGTCATGCCATGTTTGTATATCCTATAGTCTTTGAGTACCCCATGTAGAGACTGCTTTGCAAAATATTGGCATTCATCTTCCAAGTGAGTTACTAATACCCAGAGCAGGTAGCTCCTAAAATAATATAAATAACCTAACCCCAATGGTTCTTCTATTAAAACATTCTATCTATATTGAATCTAAGATGTTAATCTTGGCTTTGCCATTCTCTATTGTCTCATGCCCAGAATAAATGTTTTGTTTAAGCTTAAATTCTGCTTCTGTTCTTTCACTCTGATTTCAATCGCCTTTCCTGTGTCCTCATGTCTGATTAGATATCCCCTACCTTGGATTTGCCCTATATATGCATAATATTCACCAACTGCTCATTCTGTAGTTGTTCTCTATGATAATAACTTTAGATGTAGACATAGAAATTGACATGTAGATATTTACACAGCTATAGATACAGATTCTATCTTTGCTTCATCAGCTGGTCCCAGCTTCAGGTTTGGCTTGTCCTGCTCTCCCTTCATTTTCTGTTTTTAATAACCTGACATCAAATGTGACCTTCCTCATGATACTGAGTCAAAAGTTTTATGGCCTAATGACTTTGATGTACCTTAAAAAAGTGATTTCATTCAATTTTCACTTACTCCAAATGTGAAATTTAAAATATACTTTCCAATAAGTCCATTTTTAAAGGTTTGACTTAGGTCCCATTCCCCCATTCATAAATAGGTTCTTTTGTGTAATGATGGACAGCCTTAAATTCAACAAGTTGGAAAAATGGGTGGTGTGAGCTGATTTTATATTCCTATTCTGTAGTAACCCTTGTTTACAGGGCCCCTTACTATATTAAATTGGTACAACTCTTATAAAAACAGGTTGTAACCTTGTTTTTATATGACACTGTATGTAACTCATTATTTTAGAGACCTGCAGAAGGACTCCACAAAGGTGCATAATGCCTCATAAAAAATATGTTCCAATCTCGTTTATCTAGCCCATAAATAATTAAAATTACTTATTCCCAAATTGGATTACTTTGATACAGATGCTTACTATTTCTATGACTGCACACATTACCTAAATATTACATTCAATCAAAATGTGTTAGATATCTTAAGTATTTTTATAAGCAAATAATATGTGCCATGTACTGGCATACAGTTTTCAAAGGAAACCTTTAAATATTTCTGACCACTTGAGAAGCTTCTCTTACTATGGAATCACAAATAATATAGATTTCCCAGAACAATGTTAGTAAGTTTTCTATACCTCCCAACCCATGATAGTTTAAATCATACCTTCATGTTCTCCTACTTAATTCTGGGCCAAATTCCTTACCTGCAGGTATATAAAGATATAAAGGGAGTACAAGGGAAGGAATGAGTAGATATTCCTACATGTATGAGGTATGAAAAATTGTCCTAGATTGTTCAGGACACTCTAGCAAAACACCATCACCTGGATAGCTTATAAACAAATGAACTCTATTTCTCACAGTTCTGGAGGCTGGGCAGCTCAAGACCAAGGGGTCAGTAGATTCAGTTGTCTGCTGAGTGCCAGATTTCTGGTTAATAGATGAGGTCCTCTCCCTGTGTCTCCAAATGGTTAAAGAGGCAAGGGAACTCTTCAGGGTCTCTTTTATAACAGCACAAATTCCATTCACGAAGGCCCTGCCCTCATGACCTAATTACCTCCCAAATGCCTTCCCTTCTGATAAGATCACATTGGTGGTTAGGTTTCAACATATAAATTTTGGAGGGACACAAATATTCAGACTACTATAAAAATGAATTGTGTAATTTCAATGATTCAAAATATGAATCAAATGCTCTATGTTTGCCTTTAAAACAAGCATTGCACAATATAAAGATTAACACCAAAATTCATGCTAATAATTTAAAAAATTAATATTTCTTTACCTAGAATGGCAGTAGGCAACAATAACAACAACCAAAACATCTGGACAAGGCAAGAGAGAACCTGTGGAAGAAAGGGGAAAGCTTTATGTTTTAGTATCTTTAGTGGCACTCTTTTCTTGCTTTTTGAAGAAGCAGTCTGCATTTTCATTTCGTACTGAGTCCCGCGAGTGACATCACTGGTCCTGCTGTTGGATTAATACCTATAGGAGAGAAAGGGAGCAGGATTGGACCAAGGGAGAAGTCTGTGATACAGTCACACAAAGGCCTGGATCAACTAACGCCACGGGAAACTCTGAAGTTTCTATAGATTGCCCTCAGAGGTGTTCCCAGTTGGAGTGAGAGGATCAGGCCTTTAAATATTGTGTCTACCAGTTATCAAAGTCAGTCGGTACTGGGAAGGCAGCACTCCTAGGTCAAGGCAATTCCCAGGGAGGAAGTCATTTGGGCAAGCCATGAGCTGACATCCTCCCCACAGCTGGGGAACCAGTGGCTCAGTCTTGAAGAAGAAAGCTGGAAAGAGCTCTTTAACATCCAGAACAACACACAGGGAGTTTGGACAGTGTGTCAGACATTGCAATGCTGTACCGTCCCAAATAGTTTCAAGTGGCTATTATTAATATTTTAATTTTGTGCTACTTTTAGGAGAGCCCTATGACAAAGAAGATCTCTTGCAAGATAGCTTCCATGTTGCAAGAGAATAGCCCAAAAAAAGATAAATCCAGAGGCACCTGACATTTGACAGCTTGATATTCCCAAGAGTAGGCCTCCTAAATCAAAGCTTATAAATAGCAGAATCTGAAAGTGTCTCAGATATGGCTTCCTTGAAGCAGACCTAGGGGAAAGAAACTGAAAAATGAACCTTGACTAGGGGGGAAAAAAACACTTTGTGTTTATCTGCTTTGTTTTCCATGAGAGCTTTTATCCCAAATTGAGGTAGAGACATATAATCAAAGCTTTTACATCATAATGTATGCCCTGCTTCATCAGGTCTGCAGCTTTGACATTGCCAGGCTATCAATCCAATGGAATACGGAAAACTTATAGCTATGCCTTCATCTAAAAAGCCAAAGAAAAGAAAAGATAATAAACCATATTGCAGCAGTTCATTGGACACTCTCATTCTCAATATTGACTCTCTCTTCTAGGAAATGGGTACCTTCCAGAAACAATTTGCTCACTTTTAAATTAAGATTGTTAAATATTTTATTAATTTTTAAAGAGGTAGAGAAGATTTCTAAAATACATGCAACTTACAAACAGCTTCTCGAATACGTTTCATTTCTTTTAGTTTGATATTAAAGCTGACTTACCTTTTCCCTGCTTTCCATCAGAACAGGGCTGTGGAGGTATGATTCATGCAAACAATGCCAGCATGCTAATTAATGACTAGAAGTCTCAGCACACTGGTGGCAGAAGTGGGGAGGAGGAACCTGCTGATTCTGATGAACATTTCGCAGCACACTGCCTCCCTTCCTATGGAATCTTGGCAAAGCCCCAGCAGTAGAATCCTATATATATGTGTCCACCTAGGCCTCGTCCTGTTCCATCTTTAGGGCTGGCTTCATGGGCCTGCAACCTGTGCAGTCACAGAGGGCCTTGCACTCAGAAGAGCCCCTGATTTGGTTTAATGTTCTGCTGTCACTGTCCTCAAATTCCTTATAAATTTGAAAGAGGCCTGCATTTTAATTTTGCTTGTGACCTGTAGATTATGTAGCTGGTTCTGTCCGTCTTTGAAAATTTTTGATAGAGTCAAAGGGTTGAGATGCCAATCTCAGAAGTGTTTGTCATCTGCAAGCAAAATAGCAGCCTCCTTCAAAAGACAAAATACTTTCTACAGAAAAAGAAAAAAGTGGAAAGTGGACCTGCTCTGGTAGAGGAGAGACAGAATGCTGCCCATTGGGTCTTTGCTTCCATTAGCTCCTAAGTTAGGTCTGCAGAGTCTCCAAAATCTGTGCTACACTGGAAACTATTGCTTTAAAATTTATCCTAATGAATACGGAAAAATAAATATTGAGAGAGTAGTCACTCCACTAATCTAGCAACTGGAATTTGCACACGTTTCATTAGGCAAGTTATTTGTTCTTTGGTTGTATTTTATATTTTCTAGAAAGCATTCGTTTTGTCCTTTCCCCCAAAATATGGCAAAGAAAAGATACCAAAAGTACTTAGAGGACTTATGAGAGCAATCAGTTAATGATTGCTTCCTCTTTGTTATGTGCAGTGCTAAATTCTCCTTCTAATTATTGTATACCATTTAATCCTTACAATGGTGAATCTCAGAAAAGTTTCCAGTGTGGCAGAACTAAGATATGTAGCTGAAAGGTGGCAGAGATGCTATTTTAAACCAAGGCAGTTTGACTCTAATGTCCTTGAACTAAACATCAATAAAATGTAAAACTCTGTTTAAACATGCTTAAAATCTTGATTTGCTGCTGAGTATTTATAGCAAAACTAAGTATGACTAAATAGAGATCATTACACTGAGCAAGTAGAAACAGAGTAGTTGAAAATAAGTAGGAATATGAGAGAAGTCATTAGAAAAGAAAAGGGAGTGTCATACATGTAATGCTAAGATCTAACTCACATACTTGGGCTTTTTGAAAGCAATTCTTATTCATTTCTGAGAGAAAAAACCAATAAGTAAATATCTTTAGAAACTTGGTCTGGCTCCAATGTGTGTTGGTTTTCATGAGCTGAGTGGAAGGGAAAAAGAGATTAGAAGGAAATAAAAGGATATTGAAATGTCAGTGATGAAAAAATATGAGGCAATTCCACAACTGGACTCTTTCTATAATGCAGAAGAGTAAATTTGCATGTGAAAACTGACTTTTCAGAGTTATATAAATATTTTCTTCTGAAAAGCTCCACCACCAAAAATAACTCTTCCTACTGAAATCATTATGCTTCTGGGAATTGGACAAGTCACATCACTTAGAATTCATTTCCCTGGGTTCTTTCACAGGAAAGTAATCAATTCGGTTCAAGAAAACAAACCATTTTATGGTTGGCACCATCTGCATGATCAAATGAGTCACTGAAGAATTAGTAGTCCTGCCTCTTCTTTAATAAAAGAAGAATGCAGTAGGATTAAATAGGCAAATTATATAAACAGACATTTTACAAAAGAGAAAAAGCAAGTAATGAACTATCATTCATTTTACTAATGCAAATGAAAATAACAATAAATTACAAAATTTTGCCTAACAAATTGGCAAAGTTTGTTTGTCTTTTATTTGTTTTTGAAAATACCCAATGATTGTAGGGCATAGACAAAAACCTATTTGCATATAAAATTGGTAGAAGAAAAACTTTCGTTCAATTTCTTTTAAAAGCAATTTTCAATGAATAAAATGCCTTGAAACACTTATTCTCTTTGAATAACTAATTCTATTTCTGGAAATGCATTGTTATAAAACAATGAGAAATAAAGCATTAAAGAAAAATTCTGTGAAGATATTTGTGTTATACTTATTAGGAAATAATTGGAGGAAAATCAAATTCTATCATTATAAAATGGCTTAAGGAAATATGATACATAAATAAAAGAAATAAGTTATTAAAATTATGGTCACAAAGAGTTCTTAATTAAAATTATAAATTTTCTTAAAATGTAAGTGGTGAAAAATTACAATATTAATTACAGATATACTTTGATCTAAATTATATATAAAATATGTATAGGTTTATATGTGTAATTAAGCTTTAGGAAAGTTTATATATAAATTGAAGTACACATATGTAAACATATATATGTAAAATATACTACTACATAACAGTAAAAATGAATCACATACAACGACAGGCAACTATTATCAAATGTTAAGAACATGAAACAGAAAGAAAAAAGCCAGAAAAACATTTTAATAATACTGTTACTTCAAAGGTTGTAATGCAATGTGCATATCCCATATATACGCACATACATGCATTTATGCATATATGCATGTATGTGCATATGTGTACTTTCTATACTTGAATATGTGTATATGCATATATATATATATGACTAAATTCATCCAGAAATACAGAGATACATAAGAGTAGACAAAAATAAGACAGCATAAGAGGGCTGGTTATAATAAAAAAAACTTTTGAGTTGTTTATAGTTTACAAAATTTTAGTACTTTTTAATAAAAGGTAATTTGGACATCATCTAGTTCAAATCTTTTATTATGTAAATCAGAAAGTGAAAGTTAGAGCACAAGTAACTTCCCAAGATAGTGAAGAGTTTTGGGATAAAATATCTTTATTATAGAAAGAGAAAACATCTAGAATAACACAGACTTTGTCAATTAACTTGCTTTAAATATTATCAACCCAAATTATGGTTTTACTTTTATGATGTGGATTTTATGATTTGGATTTTATGATGTGAAAATGCCCCTTGCCTTTATTTTTGTGTCTTCTTAGCCCTTCCATCCTAGGAAAATATGTTTATCAATTACACATTGTACAATTTAGCAATTGCGTACCTCAGTATAAAAAACAGATTTAATTTAATTTAATCCACAGTTATGGAGCATATGCTATGGACAAGATGCCAGGCTAAATCTCTTAAACATAGAAAGAAAAATATAATTGATCTCTTAGTCCCGAAGAGATTACAATGGGAAGTGGTCCCTGTCTCTATTCCTTCTGCAGATATAAAGAGCATAAGCAAGTAATATTTGTGTTGAGTCAGTTTGCATCTTATCACATAATCATTATAATAATGTAAACAGTATTCATTACTTTATTTTTCTAGAATTAGATATAGCAACTCACGTACAAAAACAAGTAACTTCCCAACAATACACAGATATCAGGTAGCAAGAATAGGATTCGAACACAGGTCTATTTGTTGTTGAAGTCTGAAGTCTTCCTCTTGACGCTGTGAACTCCTAGCTCATTCTGCTGCCCAAGAAAGAAGCTTGAGAAATCCTTTGACAGAAACACATTCTCTTACTTTTAACTATATGCAAGTGATTAAAGTCTAGGACTCTAAGGAGGAAAACCGTATAAAACATGTCTTCTCCAATTGTCTAAAGTAAATTAGTGCCTCGAGTAAATAGGAACAAGAGAAATAGGACATGCCCACTGATTGTAATTTTTGCTCTATATTCCCTCGGTTAACAAACTCTATTTTTCCTTCTTGTTTCATAGGAAAAAGGTGAGTAATATCCTTCCGGACACTAATAGATTTCTTTTAGGATCCCAACTAACTTTTAAAAAATTTTCTTAGTGCTAGATAACATTTCAAATTTTAAAAATACAGTACTTCAAACTTTGTTTATAATCCCTCTGCCCATCTAATGAACTCATTATTGGTATCTAAAGCAATTCCGTATTTCTGTCAGTCTTATAGCAGCCAAAGCTGCCAATTTAAAAGTGAAGAATATTAAATAAATTAATTGGCATTATGTAGAATCATCCAGCCTACAATAAAGGATTCTTATTAAATTCAACTATTCCTAAATAAATGAATAATAATAATTCAACTTTTTAAAAAAATAAACAAATGAGTTGTGTCATCTTTGATTATACACAAGAACTGAGATGTATTGTAATCATTTTATAAACAACAATTATCAAAAACTTCTAAAGCTTTTCTACACCAGTATTTTTCTTCACTGGGATAAGAATAAACAATCAATTATAAACATACACACATACACACACACACATAAGGGTTGAATTAGCAGATAAATATTCTTTTGGATTGCAATACAGAAACCAAAAAATTGATAATTCTGCACTTTTCTAACTGCTATGCATGCCTGGAAAACAGGTGTTAAGAGTTTTTAATTCTAGTAATCAAGGAAGGACACAAATTTGAGAGAACAGTTGCTGTTTTTAAATATTTATTTAGAAGCACTTATTCTTTCTCTTCATGATTTCTCATTCTACAGCCCAGATTGTAAGACAATTGGCCACTATTTTAGCTGCTCTTTACAAAGAAGTTAACATCTTCCAATCTTATCAGCACAGAAAGATCCAAGTAGAATAGAACTCTGACAGATATTAAATATTTCATTTGTAGAATATAAATTCTTACCCAAAAAGCTATAGCTAATATCACACTTCTTAAGGTAGTAAAAAACATTTTCTGACTTGAATGTTCACCAATATAGTAGTCTTCATCAAATATAAAAGCAAATCAAATTACTTTGAATACAAAGCTGTGTGCTGTGCTTGGAGGATGAGTGTGCCAACTCTTTATCTAATAAATCAAAAAATATAATATTGGTGTTACTGCTATTATAATCTGGTTCTGTATGTACTGTTTTGTAAGTGTTTTTTTAAGACCTCAAAAACTTGAGCTATGAATAACTTCACATTGAAGAAAAACAGGTGTACATCACAGGAAATCATGGCAGGATCTCAGTCTGGATGAACACATCATGATTTTGCTGTCATTTCTCTATAATTAGCACATTGTGATAATTTGTTCTAATACGCAAAAAAAAAAGCCAGAAATGATACTAGTAATTTTTTTTCTTTTCTACTTATTTTTATTTTTTATTTTGGGGAATTTCATTTTTCCATATGTAAATTCAAAGTCTGAAATCACACTTTATATACCTAGATATTTGGCAATAGTTTGTATCAGAAAATGTTTACCTTCTTTCTTTAGATGTAATCTGAATGTTATGGTCTAGATGTTTATGTACCCCTAACCAAAAAATTCATACCTTGAAATCCTTACCTTCAAGGTAGGCATTGGGAGGTAATCAGATCATGAGGATGGAGCCTTCATGAATGGAATTAATGCGCTTATAAAAGAGACCCCAGAAAATTCATTTGTTCCTTCTACCATGTGAGAACACAGCTCATAAACCAGAGAGTGTGCCCTTACCAGGAAATGGATTTGCTGGCACCTTGATCTTGGACTTCTCAGCCTCCAAAATGTGAGAAATAAAGTTCTGTTCATTATAAGCCACCCAGTGTATGGTATTTTGTAATAGCAGCCTGAATGGACTATGAAATTGTAATAAAGAACAAAAATATAAAGCATTTCTGGAAATATGGCTTTTTGACTCTTAACAGCTGTTCCTTTATACCAAAATAATAATAATAATATATTTCTCAAATCTTGCATATGGACACTCATCCTCAGCCTGCTTCTAGAAACTTGTCCTGTCTGTAGACTATAGAGGGCCATATTTATCTACTAAAACAGGGATCCCCAATCCCCAGGCCAGACACTGGTCTGTGGGTCTGTGGCCTGTTAGATGCTGGGCTGCACAGCAGGAAGTGAGTGGTGGATGAGCAAGTGAAGCTTCATCTGTATTTACAGCCACTCCCATTGCTTACATTACCTCCTGCACTCCACCTCCTGTCAGATCAGCAGCAGCGTTAGATTCTCACAGGAGTGTGAACTCTATTGTGAACTGTGCATTTGAGGGATCTAAGTTGGTCACTCCTTATAGGAATCTAATGCCTGATGACCTGAGGAGGAGCTGAGGCGGTGATGCTAGTGCTGTGGAGTGGCTGCAAATACAGATTAACATTAGCAGACAGGTTTGACTGCATAGAGATCTTAATAAATCGGTTGCTTGCATATTCATATCAAAGCCCTATCACTAAGTGGCAAGTGACAATTAAGCTGCATCTGGCAGCAGGCTTTATAATGGCAAGTGAGTTGATGTACTTCAATTTTACAGCTGCATCTGGAGGCAGGCTTTAAGTCAGAATCCAAAACTTACTTTGATCTGTGCGTGGGTTGCCCATTATTTTATTTGACACTTCTGTCCACACCCCTTTCCCACACTGTGCACTTGACTCAGTCACAATTTTGGTAAGCCCACAAGCCCACAAGCTAACCCTAGCCAAAATGAATAAAATACAAACATCACTCAAGAGCTTCTTTGAAAAGGGGGAAAGACCCAATGATGAGACAGCAGAAGACTCTAAGACATTATAAGAATGTCAACCATAAAGAAAGCTGCACTTAAAAGAAAATACCGAGTGCCATTTAAATTACAGGTTCACTGTAACAGATGACTCACATTCTTCAAACCCGCTTTGTATAATATGTGGTGACCCGCTATCCAATGAAGCCATGAAATCATCAAAACTGCTTCGCCACATGGAAACCAAGCTCACTTCGTTAAAACACAAGCCTTTAGAGTTTTTCGAAATAATAAAAGATGTAAACATGAAGAACAGAAGTAATTATTGAAGGCCACCACTTCATCAAATGTGCCTGCACTGAGAGCATCCTTCTTAGTGGCTAACTGCATTGCTAAAGCTAATAAGCCCTTTATTATTGGTGAAGAGTTGGTCCTGCCTGCTGCGAAGGATATTTATCATGAACTTTTAGGAGAGGCTACATTCAAAAGGTGGCACATGTTTCTTTTTTAGCCAGCACCATAACTAGACAAGTTATTGAAATAGCAGAGGATATTGAGGCACAATTGTTGTTATAGAGGATTAATGAGTCACTGTGGTATTCAATCCAGGTTGGTGAATCTACCAATGCTGACAACAAAACAGCAATGTTTTTGTGTGATGTATGTGATGTATTTTTCAGGAGGATGTGCCCGAGGATATGTTAGGTGGACTTTGCCAGCAACACCATAGCTGCAGAATTATTCAAGTCTTTTAATCATTACGTGTCAGGAAAACTGAATCAGTCATTTTGTGTCGGTTTATGCACAGAGTGGCTGCCATGACTGGACTACTTTCTGGTTTCACTACTCAAGTCAAGGAGGTCCCTACTGACTGTGAGTCTATGCACTGTGTCATCCATCAAGAAATGCTGCCTAGCTGAAAAATGTTACCTGAACTTAACAGTGTTTTACAGGATGCGATTAAAATTATCAACCACATTAAAGTACATGCCTTTAACTCACTCAAAGCACACATGCCTTCTGTTATACAGAAGTGAGATGGCTTTCCAAAGGTAGATCGCTGGCCAGAGTTTTTTAGTTACAAGAGCCTCTCCAGAGATTTGTTTTAGAAAAACAGTCACCACTGACAGGACATTTCAGTGACACAGAATGGGTCACAAAACTTGCTTACTTGTGTGACATATTCAACCTGCTCAACGAACTCAATCTGTCACTTCAGGGGAGAATGACAACTGTGTTCAAGTCAGTAGATAAAGTGGATGAATTCAAAGCCAAACAAGAATGATGGGGGCAATGAATGAACATTGGGATTTCTGACATGTTTCAAACATTAACAGAGATCTTGAAAGAGACTGAGCCAGAACTTTCTTTCTCTCAGCTGGTACATGATCACCTATATCAACTTTCAAAAGAGTTTGAACATTAGTTCCCATCCACAAAAGACCCCTGAATGGAGAAGAAATGAATCTATGACTCATTTGCGAATAAGCTTTGTCCGAGCTAGAAAGAGGATCAACTGCTTGAGATCACAAATGACTGTGGCCCTAAAAGTATTTTTGAAACAACTTCAAATCTCCATGCATTCCGGATGAAAGTCAAGGTGAAATATTTTGAGATTGCCACAAAAGCATTGAAAAGCCAGCTTCCATTTTCAACATTCTATCTTTGTGAAGCAGGGTTTTCTTCAGTGACAGCAACCAAAATGAGATTATGGAGTAGACACGTCAGGTGTCAACAACTTAGGGTGTCACTGTCTCCCATCACCCCCAGATGAGACTGTCTAGTTGCAGGAAAACAAGCTCAGGGTCCCCATTGATTCTACATTACGGTGAGTTGTATAATTACTTCATTATATGTTACAATGTAGTAATAACAGAAATAAAGTGCACAAATGAATGTAAGGTGCTCGAATCATCCTGAAACCATCCGCTCAACTCTTGCCTCCTTATTTATGGAAAAATCACTTTCCACAAAACCGGTTCTGGTGCCATAAAGGTTGGAGATCACTGTACTACAGGATTCTGCACCATTGACCATGGCTGAAATATATACACAAGACCCCAAATTAGACAATGCATTGGCTTAGTCATGCCCATCACATTCCTTTTTTCAAGATTCAGAATTAAAAGACACAATCTGTAATTAGCCTGGGTTTAGAGTTTAAAATATAGTAAAATTAGAGCTGAGGCTGCCATATGTGGACAAAAAGAATTCAAGTAATTCCAAGAATCAGATAAACAAAGGATAAAAATGGAGGAGAGAAATATAGTGATCTAGAAGTGTGATTGATCATACAAACTCTCAAACATTGAGAAAGTAGCCCTGATTGATGATTTGCCAGGTCAGAGTCCTGTTGGACTTCATTTCCTCCCTATGAATGTTGAGTTTACCTCTTGAATCCTTTAATAAATCTGTATTTTTAAACTTACTTGAGAGCCATAGAAGCTAGATTACAGCCATAGAAGCTAGATTAGTACAAAATGGGAGAACTATTTTACACATTAATAAAGTAATTTGTCTGATCGTACCTAATTTTATCACCTTTTACTTCTATTTCTTATGCTGGAAATTGCACATAATGTATTGTTTTCATATTCTTATGCATATAACTACGTATCTTGTACAAGCACTTTGCTAATGTATTTAAGTCTGCTAAGAGCCTAGTCCAAACAGTTGTTCCTTTAAGAAACCAAATCTAAGTTTTAAACTGTACTTACAAACAAATACATAGAATACGTGATTTACAGCAATAAATTTAGGAGCTATTTTAGAGTTGCTTTATAGGTACAGTTTTTTATGTGCCAATTTTATAATTTGAAGCAATTTTCCCTGAAGGGTTTAAATGAAGTTTTGTATCTTGGGGAAAGAAGCACACAGAAGTTCTTGCTGAATGCTTTAGGAGATTGCTAAAAATGGAACTGTGTTTCTAAGGACTACTATCATTATAGTATGTCCCACTTTATTGAATTTTCTGTTTTTTTACTTAAGAGAAGCTATCTAATTCAGTTGTGTATACTTGGCAGAACATTTCATTTCTTTGTGTCTCCATTTCCTCATCAATAAAATGGGAATAACAATAGTACCAAACACTACAGGTTTGCTGTAAGGATCAAATGTGATAATTCATAAAAAAAGCATTAAACATATATATTTCATTTAGAACAATGTCTGGGAAATATTAAACGTGCAACATATATTAATCAGAATTTTTACTAGATAAAATAATGCCTGGAAAGAAGTGCTTGTTCTTTATTTAATACTTATAATAATTCATTTAACATACAATTCACCCACTTAATGTGGAAAATTTAATATAGTCACAGATTTGTGTAACCATCACCACAATGAACTCTAGAACATTTTCGTCACCTCAAGAAAGTTTGTATCTTATACCCACCATCCATCTCCCAATGCTTCATCACTTCATCCACAAGCAACAGTAATCAACATGTTATCTCCCTATATTTGCCTGTTTTGGACATACATCATGATGAATATGCAAAACACACATAAGAAAATTAAGTTTTCAGTTCAGTGTAACATTTGCCTCGTTGGTGATTCTAGAAATAGTGAACCATAATAGATTTCTTAGAAATCTTAAAGTAGAGCACATAGTGGCCCATTTTCCTTCCTCAGAATTTTTTCTTTCAATGTGGAGGGAGCGGTACTAGGATCTTGGAAGACTGCCCAGTGTGCTCTGCGTAGCGTTCAATTGACCTTTTGACCTACATCCCAAATACAGCTGATAATGTGATGATTAGTTCCTTAGTTTGTTTAAGGTCAAGCTTACTCCCCTGTGTCCAGTGCAATAAAGTAAAAAAGTACAAAGCTCCTTTTCTAAGAAAAATGTTCAGGAAACCCAGTGACTGAGATCAACTGCAAAAATTGATTTTGTCAATGGTTTGTTAGAAAACACATAAAATGATAACATCAGTTCAAATGTGACATTCGAATTGTTTGTATTCCAAGCCTGTGCAGATGGGCAATCCACTTAGCCAATTTTTATGGCAAAGGTAACAAACCATCATATGTGCCTTGGACAAACTACCTTGTGCTATAACAGTCTTAACTAGTTATATTTCATGAATTTTCAAGTACAGAAATATTACAGACATTACAAAGACCAGAAAATCTGGAAACCATGTTCTGATTCTTCTTAACATAGCTTTCTTGGTATCTTGAACCACTGAAACTGATAGGCAGGACACACACAATTTCAAAACTATATTTAGATAATTTCCATATATGAATGGTATTTTGGCATCAGTATTCTTTGTAGTTATTTATTTCTTTAGGTATTTTCTCACCTGATATTGAAGAGCTAAATGTAGCGTATAAAGTTAAGCTGTAGGTAAAATATCCAGAATATTTAGAAAAAGAAGGTAATAGTATAGCCTACAGAAATTGGGGAATGTTGTAATATATTGTTTGCTGATAAAATCTAAATGTCAACATTACATAGATTTTTGTTTTAATGTTGCCTCATAGATTTCCATAATCTACACAGAAATATTGCAACCTATTAAGTCAGCAAACTGAGACCACAAATTTTGAACCTTCTCACAAAATTCCAACAAAATCTATGACTAGGATAATTTTATCCACCTACACTGATGATTTCTACAATAAGGTAGAGCAGAATATTTTTCAATACCTTGTGCAATTTATATGTTAATATGAAGTGTGAATGGCATGTTATGATAGAGAGGAGCTAGAAAAATCTATTTTTTTGCATATCTTTCTACGTTACGCAGTACATTGTCTATAAATAATATGAAAGCACTCTTACACGGCATTTGTTCAACTATTTTAATAAACATGTACATAATGTGTCTACCAATTACTTGCTCTTGCTACTATATTACAGGAAAGTTTATAAAAGAAATATAAAACTTTGTCCCTCACACCATAAGACATGTACTATGCTTAACTCTGCCAATATAGAAAGAGGCCACAATTTTTTAAATGATATATATTATCAAATATTTAAATACGTATACATATACGTCAGGTAAAACTGATTGTATTGTGGAAACTCATCATTCTGTTTACGTCACATACCAAATACCACAGCCATTGATCGTATGATAAATTAGGCACCGAGCACTTAAATATCCAATGTGATTAGGTTGACTTTTTGTTATTTACCTACGGATCAAAAAATTACTCTGATTTTGAAAGCATTCTAATTAAAATAACAATACATTCCCTTCTAAATAGTACGTTTCTCTATGATGTTTTAAATGACCTATCGATTTTTACCAAAAGTGTAAAACATGGCAAAAATTTCTATGGTAACAAGAGATGTTGGTACCCTCTCTGAAAACAAAATTGAAGCTATTTCTTTTCAATGATAGTGTCTTGTGGTTAGCTGCCTTGAACAAACATGATGGGGTCAGTTCTTGCTACAACTGTCACTTCTTGTTCAAAGTAAAACTGTGCCTACCTTAGACATCTGTGATAGACTCAATCCTAAATTGTTAGCATTACCCAGTTTTACCAATAAACAATCAAGAGAGAGAAGTGCTTGTCACACATCGCTCATGTGAAAGACAGGAAATCCTGGTTTTACTTCTTGACAACAAAACAGATGCTTGCTACCTTGCTATTTACAAAATTTTGACATGGAACTCTAGTGAGTGTTTTGACTAGTAACATCGGTGTATGTTATAAGTAAACCCCCAGCATTTAACCTGAAAAGGTTGTGTATTCATCAGCTCTCACTGATGGAATCACTTTGAATACGTGCTTTTATGCATCTTTGTTGATTCTATTCCAGGATTTCTGAACCTCAACATTATTAACACTTTGGATCGGATCATTGTGAGGACTGTCCTGTGTATTGTAAGGTGTTAAGCAGTAAGCCTGGCCTCTGCCCACTAGATGCCAGTAGCATCCCTCCCAGTTGTGACACTTTTTCTGCATCCACAGAAAACCTTAGTATTGTTAGTCTTTTCAACTTGAGCCATTCCGGTAAATGTAATGTAACATTTCCTTGACTATCTTTTTAACATCAGCCACACAATCTATTTAATTTAGTATCAATATCACATCTTTTTCATCTTTTTATGTTCTTATATGACTACTAAATTAATGGATATTGCCATTTAATGGGTTAGACTTACAAATTTTCACATGTATTCTTTACAATATCTATTTTAACTTGCTAATTTAGTCCATTTATATTATTTGTGATTGTTTACATATTTGGACTTCTTTCACCTGTATAATCAATTATGAAGCTACATTAACTTTGGTCTGACTTAATCTTATTTTTCTCATCAGCCTATCATTTTTCAGAAATAATTCTGTAAAACATAAGATTTATCATCATGTTATTACAAAAATGCCTGTATCTCCTTCACAGATTGAAATATAATTTCCCTTCATTAATTTTAGCAGTTCTGTGTGTTTTTGTCTTAGAATATTTTCTTGCAAACACATTATACCTGAATTTTAATTGTATACAATCGATAAGTTATATACTTATTAGAATTATTCATAAAATTATACCTATTTTTTATTTCATGTTTTCTGTTTCTTATATGATTTTGTTGCTTCTTCTTTTCTTCTTATTGGATTATTGATATTTCCATTGTGCTTTTGCATTTTTCTAATTGTTTGGAAGCTAAAAATACATTTATTTGTTTTCTGCATTCTTTCTAATTGAGTAAATAAAATTTTTATAAATACATCTTTAGTTATAAATATTTCTTTTAAAAACTTCTAAAGTTATTCGTTTTTAAATGTTCTTTCAAAGACAGTATGGATGGACTTTAGCAAATTCAAACTATTACATGGTTCAGAACTTTCTCAATCTTTTGTATTGTTGTCTAAAGTGTTGTTTCACTTATTTTTATACACAGATCATCTTGTTATTTTTAAATAATTGATCAGTGAAATTTACCATCATCTTATACCTATTAATCAGTTTCATGCTTTATGTTTCTTATATCCCATACATTCCTTCTGGATTTGTTTTTGCCTTTTCTTGAAAAGATGTCATTTAATAACTCTTTTAGTGATGGTCTGTGTGTGGTAACCCTCTTAGTCTTGAAATATCTAAAATACAATTTTTTTTTACCCCATTGAATGCTTATTTCATTTGGGTACAACTTTCTATTTCTCAACAGTACTTTGTAAAAATATCTCTGCTGTTTTCCAGCATACGTTGTTGCTGTTGAAAAGTCTGCTGATATTCTACTTCCCATTCTTGGATCTCATCTCACTGCAACCACTATCTCCCAGGTTCAAGTGATTCTCCTGTCTCAGCCTCCCAAGTAGCTGGGATTACAGACACCCGCCATCATGCTCAGCTTGTTTTTGTATTAGTAAAGACAGGGTTTCATCATGTTGGCCATGCTGGTCTTGAACTTCTGTCCTCAGGTGATTCACCCACCTCAGCCTTCCAAAGTGCTAGGACTACAGGCGTGAGTCACCGCCCTCAGCCCTACTTACCATTCTTTACTAGGACTAGTTGTCTTTTCTTCCTTGATGTTGGCAGTTTTGCTACAGTGTAACAAGAATTATTTATTTACTTATTTATTTTACTTGCTTAATTTGAAAATGCAGGTATTTCTTCAATTCTGAAAAAAATTACGTGCTATTTCTTTAGCCATGATTCTTTGCCATTTTTCTATTTTCTTTTTTGGCAACTCTCATGGGTTGTATGTTGAAGCTCTCAATCTAGCCTTAATGCTTCATTACTTCTATGAGCTTGTATAAATGCATGCCGTGTGTGCACGCGTGTGTGTGTGCGCGCACACACACACACACACACACACATACATATCTTTCTGTCTTGGATAACGCCATCCCCAAATTTACTAATTCTCTTGTATCAGTTGTTATATAGGGATTATAAGTCCATGGATTTTAACTTTCCAAATGCTCAAATGTTTGGCATTTTGATTCTTTTCATACTGACTTGCGTTTATTTCCTTTCTCAGTTTTTGGTTAATGAGTTTATTTAAAAAAAAAAATTATTGTTTCTGGCCAGGTGTGGTGGCTCATGCCTTTAGTCTCAGTACTTTGGGTGGCTGAGGCAGGTGAATCACTTGAGATCAGGAATTCAAAACAAGTCTGGTCAATATGACAAAACCCCGTCTCTATTAAAAATACAAAAATTAGCCAGGTGTGGTGGCACACAACAGTATTCCCAGCTACTCGAGAGGCTGAGGCAGAAGAATCACTTTAAGAACCCAGAAGATGGAAACTGTGGTAAGCCGAGATTATTCCACTGTATGCCAGCCTGGGATATAGAGTGAGACTCTGTCTCAAAACAAATAAATAAATACATATTTAAAAAATTTAAAAACTTATTATTTCTGATATACTTTTGAGAATCCTCCCAATACTTGCATTCATTTATTTTGTATACAATGACATATAACCATTTGTGGTTTTTATGTATTTAGGGAGTCAAGTGCAGGTTTATTTCATGCATATATTGCATAGTGGTGAAGTCTGGGATTTTAGTGTACTCATCAATGGAATAGTGAACACTATACCCAAAAGGTAGTTTTTCAACCCTCCTTCCTGTCCCACCCTCCTACCTTCCAGTCTCCAATGTCCATTATTCCATTCCATATGTACATGTGTACCCATTGTTTAGCTCCCTCTCATACATGAGAATGTAGGATATTTGACTTTGTTTCTGAGTTATTTCACTGAGCATAATGGCCTCCTCAAAAGACATAATTTTACTTTTTTGTAACTGAGTAGTATTCCATGGCATATACGTATATACCATATGTATAAAACTAAGTGATGAACACTTAGGTTGACTCCTTACCTTTTAATTTTTTTTGCCTAGGCTGATGATGTACAGAAGAGTTTTTCCTGGGTTTTCTCCTAGAACCCCTATGGTTTCAGTTCTTCTGTTTAAGTCTTTAATCTGGGTAAGAAATAAACCACATTTTCTTTTTTCTTCTTTTTTTTTTTTTTTGTGACAGAGTCTTACTCTGTTGCCCAGGCTAGAGTGCAATGGTGCAATATCGGCTCACTGCAACCTCCACCTACCAGGTTAAAGTGAATCCCATGCCTCAGCCTCCTGAGTAGCTGGGATTACAGGGGTGTGTCACCACATCCTGCTAATTTTTGTATTTTTAGTAGAGGCATGGTTTCACCATGTTGGCCAGGCTGGTCTCAAACCCCTGACTTCAGGTGATCCGCCCACCTCGACCTCACAAAGTGCTGGGATTATAGGCATGAGCCACCATGCTCACCCATAAACCACATTGTCTTTATCCAGTCCTCCATTGATGGATGCTTAGATTTATTCCTTATATTTACTATTGTCAATAGTGCTGTAATAAACATACTAGCAGAGATATTTTTTTTATGCAATCATAGCTGTCCTTTTAGGTATATACCTACTGGTGGGATTGCTGAATTGAATGGTAGTTCTATTTTTATTTCCTTGAGAGATGCCCATACTGTTTTCCATAAATGTTATACTAAATCACATTTCCACTATGTATAAGTGTTCCCTTTTCTCCACATTTTTACCAACAGCTGTTGGTTTTAAACTTTTTGATAATAGCTATTCTGATTGGTGTCAGATGGTATCTCCTTGTAGTTTTAATTTGTATTTCTCTGATGATTAGTGATATTGAGCATTTTTTCTTATGCTTGTTGGCAGATTGTACATCTTCTTTTGAAAAATGTCCGTTTATTTCCTTTTCCCACTTTTTAAGTGGTTTTTTTTTCGTGTTGAGGTGTTTGTGTTCCTTGTAGATTCTACATGTTAGCCTTTTGTCAGATGCATATTTTGAAAAAATCTTTCCCATTCTATTGGTTATGTATTTACTTGACTGATTGTTTATTTTGCTATGCAGAAGCTTTTTAGTTTAAGTCTCATTTGTCTATTTCTGGTTTTATTGTAGTTGCTTTTGAGGACATGGGCATTCATTTTTTGCCTAGGCAAATGTCCATAAGAGTTTCTCCTGAGTTTTCTCCTAAGATTTTTACAGTTTCAGATCTTATGTTTAAGCCTTTAATCCAGAAAACAGATACATTTCTGGAAACACACAACCTCTGAATACTGATTTAGGAAGAAATAGAACTCCCGAACAGACCAGTAATGATTAGTGAGATTGAATCAGTAACAACAAAATGAAAACAAAAATAAATTCTAACAACTACAAAAAAAAAAAAACCAGGATAAAATGGATTCGCAGCCAAATTCTACCAAACATACAAAGAGAATTAATACCAATTCTCCTGAAACTATGCCCCAAAATTGAGGAGGATGATTCTCCCTAATTCTACAAAGCCAGTATCATTCTGATACCAAAATCGTATAAGAACACAACCAAAAAGATAAACCTGCAGATGAATATACCTGATGAACATGTACACAAAAGTCTTCAACAAAATACTAGCAAATCAAATCCAACAGATCATCAAAAAGATAGTATACCATGAGCAGATTAGATTTATCCCAGGGATGCAAGGATGGTTCAACATATGCAAATCAATAAAGTGACACATCATATAAACAGAAATAAGGTTAAAAGCCATATGATTATCTCAATAGATTCAGAAAAAAGCCTTCAATAAAATTCAGCATCTACTTGTGATAAAAACCCTCAAAGAACTAAGCACAGAAAGAATATATCTTTGATACTTTTTTGTTTGTTTTTTCAGAGCCTCCCTCTGTCAGCCAGTCTGGAGTGCAGTGGCATGATCTTGGCTCACTGCAACATTTACCTCCTGAGTTCAAGCAATTCTCCTACTTCAGTCTCTTGAATAGCTGGGACTGCAGGCATGTACAACTACACCTGGCTAATTTTTATATCTCTAGTAGAGACAGGCTTTCACCACGTTGGACAGGTTAGTTTCAAGCTTTTGGCCTCAAATGAATCACCTGCCTCAGCTTCCCAAAATGCTGGGATTATAGGCATGAGTCACTGCACCTGGACTTTCACCATACTTAATTCAACATAGAGCTGGAATTCCTTGCCAGAGTAATCAAGCAAGAGAAAAATTTCAGAGGCATGAAAATTGGAAAAGAGAAAATCAAGCTCACTGATGATATATAATCTTATATCTGGAAAATCCCAAGGACTCTGCCCAAAACACTCTTAGATTTGATGAATGAATTTAGTAAATTTTCAGGATATAAAAATAATGTACAAAAATCAATAGCATTTCTATACACCAGTAACAATTTAGCCAAGGACCAAATCAAGAAAGCAATCCCATTTACAATAGCTACTTAATAAAATAAAATAAAATAAAATGTCTATGAATATGTTTAACCAAGGAGGTGAAAGATCTCTATAAGGTTAACTACAAAACACAGATGAAATAAATTATAGATGATGACACAAACAAATAGAAAAATGTCCTATGCTGATGGATTAGATGAAACAATATTGTTAAAATGCCTCTACTGCCCAAAGCAATCTGTAGATTCAATGCAATCCCTCTCAAATTACCAACATCATTTGTCACAGAATTAGAAAAAACAATCCTAAAATTCATATGGAGTCAAAATGAGCCTGAATGTCCACAGCAATCCTTAACAAAATGAACAAAGCTGGAGGCATCACGTTATCTTACTTTAAATTATAGTACAAGGCTATAGTACCAGCATGATACTGGAATAAAAACAAACACATAGATCAGTAGAATAGAATAGAGAACCCAGAAATTAAACCACATACCTACAAACTGATCTTCAACAAAGTTAACAAAAACATACACTGAGGAAATGATACCCTATTCAATAAATGTTGCAGAGAAAACTGGATAACCATATGCAGAAGAATGAAATTGAACCCATACCTCTCACCGTATGCAAAAATTACCTCAAGATGAACAAAAACTATTTGAATATGAAGTATAATAATCATCATCATTAATATTTGCTCAACATCTTTTTAACATTAATTTTTTCATAAGATTTGCTCATTTTTAACTTCAGTTCTTTGATACTCGCCAAGGCTGTGTCTCCACATACAGCAAATTATTTAAGCCTTCCTTTGAGAGGATGATACTCAAAATGCTATTTGAAGCAGTGTATTAGCTCTAATCTTCTTATCTAAACAAGGCACCAAACACGTAAGACACTTTTTACCTCGGATATTAAGCTGCTGGCAGCTGGCCCATAGCTTCATTCCACTTCATGTTTTTATACTGCTATTCAATTTTTGTTCTATATAAAAGTTTATACGTATTTTTCCAGATATAAAGTTTTCAGTTTTCTCCTTTATATTTTTCTCTTGTTGCTTTGCATTTGCCCATAGAATATACTGGTTCAATTTTGTTAGCAACCTCTCTTCTCAGATTTATTAACTTCCCTTTTCTGTAATGCATTATACTCCAAGAAACTGACTTAACAGACTTTGTTGCCCAAACTTCTTGGATTTTTCTAAGGCACACACAAGGAGGAAATTAGGGAGCAAAAAAACAGAGAGAGAAAGGCTACAAGTGGTAACAACTTCTACTGCCTGCATTTCTATAAATAATTCCTTCATTTCAATCTCTGTATTGGACCCATCTGAATTGGATTCTGCTTCCTGCCCGGACTGACATATGGAAGGTATGATGATGTATGCAAGTACTATTCCATCTTGACAGGAAGCCCGTTAGTGTAGCCCTTAACCACTTCCAAAGTGCTTTAGCACATTATTGTTTTTGTTAGCTCATAGAGACACATTTATTAAATTTGCTCACGCAATACCTTACAAATATTTCACTAAGAGCATTAACATAGATTTCTAACTCTCTCTGTAAGAACAGGTTCAGTAGTTCTGAGAACCAAGAATGAGTTTGGTTATATGTGGCTTTGTTTGACTAGATTTGTCTTCTTCTGATATATATTACATATCAAGTCAAATACAACCCTAAAATAGATGTATCAGAATTGTTCCCAAGCTGCTCTTCTAATTATTACTGCTAGTCGCTTGGGTAAAATGTTAAAAATCTATGCATGTGCTAACTTCACTTTACATGAAGCAAAGGATTATGAAATTAACTGCTCAACAGACTTCATACAATAATTTTACCTTATGAAGTGTTCCAGGAGTTCCACTAACCAAATTGAAAAGTGTGTCAACACTTACCTCATGAGAAAAATGTTCTCTTTCTTAACATATACTATTACTTTACAGTTTGGCACACTTATCAACTTCCATAAGGACACTGACAGCAAACAAAATTATGATGGCATTTTGTCATTACACACCCATCACAAAATCAGCAACTGGCAGTAGGATAAAAATATGTTTTCTTGAGTGTGTGGGTGATGATCATCATGTCTAAAGACATAGAAGTTCCTAAGAGGCAATTCCCTGCTTGTGTACACACTCACTCACATTCACATGACACATAGGCATGTACACAAATTGTTTCAAATAGTTGTTCATCTTTGGTTCATTCTTGTATCAAATTTTCTATATGGTTTTTAGCCTGTTTAGGAATGATATGGTTTGGATTTGTGTCTCTGCCAATCCTCAATGTTGGAGAAGGGGCCTGGTGGGAGGTGATTGGATTATGGAGGTGAACTTCCCCCTTGTTGTTATGATAGCAAGTGAGTTCTCATCAGATCTGGTTGTTTAAAAGTGTACAACACTTCCCCGTTCTCTCTCTTCCTCCTTCTTCGACCACATAAGACATGCCTGCTTCCCCTTCACCTTCTGCCATGGTTGAGAATTTCCTAATGCCTCCCAACCATGCTTCCTATACTGCCTGTGGAACCATAAGCCAAATAAACCCCTTTAAAACATATATCTAATTACTCAGTTCTAGGTATTTCTGTATAGCAGTGTGAGAATGGACTAATACATAATATTGATACTGAGAAGTGGGGCACTGCTATGAAAACACCTGAACATGTGGAAGTGACTTTGGAACTGGGTAATGGGCAGAGGTTAGAGGAGTGTGGAGGGCTCAGAAGAAGACAGGAAGATATGGGAAAATCTGAATCTTCCTAAAGACTTGTTAAATGGTTTTGACCAAAATGCTGATAGTGATAGAGACAGAAGGGGCCAGGCTTATGAGGTCTTAGTTGGAGGTGAGGAACATATTGGGAGATTTGAACTTGAGAGTAATGATTTACAATATCTGACAGAAGAAATTTCTAAGCCGAAAAGCATTCAAGAATGCCCTGGCTGCTTCTAACAGCATATACTCATATGCATGAGCAGAGAAATGATCTGAAACTGGAATTTATATTTGAAAGGAAAGCAGAGCATAAAAGTTTGAAAAACTTGCAATCTGACCATGTGGTAGAAAAGAAAAATTCATTTTCTGGGGAGGAATTTAAGCCAGCTGACAAATTTGCATTAATAAGGAGGAGTCAAATATTGATAGCCAAAATAATGGGGAAAATGCCTCAAAGGCAGCCTCTCCCATCACAGGTCTGGAGGCCTAGGAGGGAAAAATGGTTTCACAGTCTAGGCCCAGGGCCACTGCTGCTCTGTGCAGCCTCAGGACATGGCATTCTACATCTCCACAGCTAAAGCTCCAAGAGCATTTGACCATAGAATATTCTGGTGGCTTAAAGGGGCCAAGGTACAGCTCATGCTGTTGCTTCAGAGAGTACAAGCCATAACTTTGGTGGCTTCCATGTGGTGTTAAGCCTGCAGGTGTGCAGAGGGCAAAAGTTGAGGCATGGGAGCCTCCACCTAGTTTTCACAGGATGTATGGAAATACTTGGATGTCTGTTGCAGGGGTGGAGCCCTCATGGGGAACCTCTACTAGGGCAATGTGGAAAGGAAATGTGGAGCTGGAGCTCCCACACAGAGTTCCCACTGTGGCACTGCTTAGTGGAGCTGTGAGAAGAGGGCCACCCTCCTCCAGACCCCAGAGTGGAAGATCCTCCAACAGCTTGTACCACACACCTGTAAAAGCCATACACACCAGCTTTTGAGAGCAGCCATGGGAGCTGAGTCCTGCAGAGCCACGAAAGAGAAGCTTCTCAAGACCTTGGGAATCCACCCCTTGCATCAGTGTGGCCTGGATATGAGACATGGAGTCAAAGACAATTATTTTGGAGCTTAAAATTGCATGACTGCCCTGCTGGATTTCAGACTTGCATGAGGCCTGTATCCACTTTGTTTTTGTCAATCTCTCCCTTTGGTATTGGGAGTATGTAGCCAATGCCTGTTGCCCCAGTGTATCTTGGAAGTAGCTATTTTTTTTTACAGGCTCATAGATGGGACTTGTCTTGTCTCAGATAAGACTTTGGACTGTGGACTTTTGAGTTAATGCTGAAATTATTTAAAACATAGGTTGCTGTTGAGAAGGGATGTTTGTATTTTGCAATGTGAGAAGGACATGAGATTTGGGTTGGGTGGAGGATGGGAGGGTAGGGATGGCCAAGGAAGAATAATACTGCTTGGATTTGTGTCCCTGCCCCAATCTCATGTTAAATTTTATTTCCCCATGTTGGGGGGGGGGCCTTGTGGGAGGTGACTGGATCATGCAGGCAAATTTTTGCTGTTCTTATGATAGTGAGTTCTCATGAAATCTGGTTATTTTGAAAGTATATAGAACCTCCCTCTTGTCTCTCTTCCTCCTCCTCTATCCATGTAAGACATTCCTGTTTCCCCTTTGCCTTCTGCCATGATTGAAAATTTCCTGAGGCCTCACCAGCCATGCTTCCTGCAAAGTCTGTGGAACTGTGAGCTGATTAAACCTCTTTTTTTATAAATTTTTATAAATTTCAGAGTTTTCATATAGCAGTGCAAGAACAGAGCAACAAAGGATTTACTATGAATATGTTTAATTTATAAGAAAAACAAGAGACAGAACAGTTTTTCACCGAAAGGAAATATGTATCTTTCTTGAGCATAAAACTGCTTTTTTTTTTTTTTTAGCTGCAACACCAGAAGAGAGACAAATAGGGAAAGATTTATAAAATATATCCTACTACAGATTTTTGTTCAATCAAATTAAATCAATTTATAATGACTCCATATCTATTTCTACATGCTGACCTAGGTCATGGAGATTCAAGGGCAAGTAAATTTTACTTCTACCATTAAGGAGTTTATAAATTGATATATAACCATTCAAACTGTCATAAGTTGAATAATACTACTTGAGAATCCCGTAAGTGGACAGGACTCACTGTAATCAGAAATATCCGAGTAGGTTTCATATAAAAATTGACAATGATGAGGAACTTAAAGTGTAAAATGATTTCAGTGGTAGAAAATGTCAGACTGCACGTTGGTCAATTGAATTGTAGATAATAGTAACTAAGGACGTAGAGGTATAACCATGTATCATGTGTCCTGGGACCGGCACATAAAACGTAATTTATATTTCACTGTAGCACAGTGATTAAGTATAGGCACATTGGATCCAGGCAGACATGAGTACCATTATTAGTTCTTTCATTTACTACAAATGTAATATAAATCCTGTATCTTAATCACTACATCTGAAAATGAGAAATAAAATACTATCTGACTTACAGGATTCCCTTAAATATACAGTGTTACAATGTGTGTAATTAGTTAGCATTACAAAACCCAGTATATAAAATAGAACACTCAATAACATAAACTATCTCCAGAACTTAGAGTGTTTGAGTGAGATTTGGGTAATGAAGTTGAAGAGCAAGTTGCCAAGTTAGAGTGGGGTCAAATGAAGAAATCATAAAAGATCTCAGAATGCTCATGTGCACACCACTTCTACCCAGAGCTGGGTAATTCAGAGCTGGGAAATTATATTGAATATAATCTCATAAATGGTCAAAAAATTGTCTGGGAAATTCAATATCTTAATAGTGTTATACAGACCTTAAACTTCAAGAAAAAAATCTATTTTTATTTCTGTTCCACTGAATAACTGGCAAGGGCAATTCTATAATAAATTAACACATTGCAAAAAATGCTTTTTAAAATAAAGCACATTATGTATTGAAAAACTAGAACAACAAATACTTTTTTTTCTTAAAAACAGTAACAGATCAACTAATTAACTTGCAAATCTTGATAGATGTAAAGAATATTTAAGCACTATTTCCTGGATTCACAAAATAAATTACTTGCAGTTAAAGAAGTTTAAGAAATGGAGAATAGGGAAAGAAGCTTCCTATTTGCTAACAGGAGCACATGAGACATGCAAGACACATGATGTCATAGAAAGAGCTCTTGGAATTGAAAAAAAAAAAAGCACCTTTTCTTATGGGTCATGTGAACTTGAGAGCAACATTTGATCACTCCGGGCCTCAGCTTCTTCTCAGGCAAGATGATGATCTCCTAGCTTCTTTCAAGAGTTAGAATGTGGCACTCTCTGTTCTTTCTCCTTCCAAAGAATCCCTTCTGCCAACACAATTTTGAAGAATTGCAGAGCTCCACGGTGTCACACATTCGCCATATGACCCTGCTGTCCACATTTGCCTTGCTTTGTATACCCCATCTTCCTCACCCACTGTAATGAGCACACCTCTGTTCTAAGTGAACATGTGGCTGGCTCTCTTCGTTGTGGGAACTGAGCATCATTTAAATATTTTTCTACCTCCTGTTAGTATAAAGATTTCAGTTCTTCTGAAGCACTAGATGGTACTCAGGTCTGTGGTTCCATGCCAAATGTTTGGTTCTTCATTATCATTTAACATAGAGCATACCAAAATATCCCAAATTTCGATCACTCAGAAACATTTTATAGTAATGGACACATTTTAGATATTCAAACATAATCCCTGGAAGAGTATTATCCTTTAAAAAATGTATCTCATTTTAAAAATATGTCATTTTATTGGTATAACTGGTTTTATGTTGTTGTTTGGTTTACTTTTATTAAAGGGAATTACAAAAGGCTTAACATGAGCTCAGTAAAGTTTATCCCTTGCCTCTGTTTGAAATGTCACTAACTTAAATAACTGATGTTAGAAGAAATTCACGGTCACATTGACATAACTGAATGTGAACTAAATATAGCACATACAGAATAAAAAAATTTGAGGGAAAAAAATTTCAAGAAAATAGAAATTATTCATTTTAAATATTATATCTGCCCTCTTAGAAAATTCTGTATATTAATTTTCCAAGCTTAATATTATATCTGTATTTATAGATGTGCTAAAAATATGGCTGGAAGTGAAATTATGTTTAATGTAAATATTTTTGTATAAAATTTATTCCTCAACTAATAACTGATTGTCTTTACTGGAGAATATATGTTCCTTGGTCTCACAGCAGAATGTAATTTATAATGCTTTTTGCACATTTACATTTTGTGACCCACTTAAGTTAAAACTAATTCCTGTATACATAAGCTTTGTACAGGAAATGAGTAATTTTGATTTCATCTTCATACAGAGAATTAGTCAGATATTGGCAATGAGATGCAGTATGTCATCAGGATTCATATTACACAAGACTCTAAAAAGGAAATTTCTCTAATAGAGGGTCAGACTAAAGAAAGCAAATTTCAGCAATGTCTTTTAATTGTTATATATTCTTTATTGTAAAGTATTAATCTATCAAAAAGTATTTATTGAAATCCAGCTATTATCTACAGCCCAAATCAGCAGCAAAATTATGTAGAGTGCGGGAATGGAGTAGAGAATAAAATTGCCATAATAAACATCCTAAATGTTCACATAACTTATTTGACCCTAAAATTCCCTATAATGTGGAAATAACATATTATATGGTAGTTAACATTATGCTGGGTTTTGAAAGCTCCTTATTAGTTGGTGATCTGGGCAGTTTACTAAACTCTATTTCTTAGTTTCTTTGTCTGTAAAATGTTGGTAGTTACAACACCTACACCCTAGGTTTATAGAAAGATTAAATGGATTAATCACTGTAAGGCCCTTAGCAAAATATAGGATATATAGTAACCACTCAAAAAATATTTGCTCTTACTTGTGGTTTTTGTTTGTCTGTTGTAGTTCAGGCTGCTATAATAAAGTTCCACAGACTGGGTCACTTACACACAACAGAAAGTTTTTTCTCATAGTTCTCAAGGCTGGGAAGTTTGAGATCACCATGTCAGCATGGTTAGGTTCTGGTGAGGGACTGATTCCAGATGACAGACTTCTCATGGTATTCTTACATGGCAGAAAAGAGGGCAAATGAGCTCTTTGGGATTTATCTTATGTGGACACTAATTCCATTTATGGAGGCTACACTCTCATTCTCTAATCATCTCTCAAAGGCCCCCCTAATACCACCACATTGGCAGTTACGATGTCAATGTATGAATTTGGGGGAGAGGACACAAACATTCAGTTCATAGCACTGCCCCAGCATCCAGGTTATGGGAAGGTAAATTGAACATGTTCCATAATGGTGAAGAAAAGGTTGCAAGAAAGGATAATGGAAAAAAGAAAAAAAATCAAGAAAAAAATGAGCAATATTTAACAGTATAAAGACACCGGCCTTGATCTCAAGTAATGTATAGTATATAAGAGAACAATACTTGTTAAAATCAATTTAGATACTATCAAATAATATATAAAGGTACTTACTCTAAACATAAACAAATTATGAGAAAGGAAAAATACAATGAGCTGAAATTGTCAAAAAGACTTCTTGAAGAAGCAGACCTCAGTTATATGATTTCAAGGCATTAATGCCATTTTTATACTGACTTCTCTTCATCTTCCACTTCTTCTGAAATAAAAAAGTCGAAATAAACTGAAATATATCGGTCTACAGTTTAATCTGGTTAGAGTAGCTAACCACTTTTGTTGTTATAAAGGTGGATTATTCCACGAAGTAACTTCTTAGGAAAGGAAGTGGAATTCTTTGTGTGTCCATGTAACATAACACTGCCCCAGAATTCTCCATTAAAAAAAATAATGACATGAAGTTGCAGGAAAGAAAAACTCAGACAAATTCTTGGCTACTGTCAGATGTGAACCTGCATTTTATATTATTTTATTTTTCAGCAAACATGTAGGCTATTTTCTGCTACTGTAAGCTAAGCGAGACTGCAAATTCGATACTTCATACATTATCTGCCCAGACTTTCATTGGAAACTTCCCCTGTCTGAGCACATATACTTGGCTACAGGAGTAATCCTAGGTACCCTTATTCCTGCATCATGACTCTGCACTCTAGTTTCAGTTGATGGAGCCAACAATCTAAGGACAGTCATCAATTTCCTTCCTAAGAATTTTCAGCTGGGGCTCAAAGAGATCATTTCTATCTTAAGGTCGGTCACCTAACCTATAACACATTAATATTTTAGCTATATATGTCATATTTTTCACCATGTGAACTCGAGAAGCCACAAGTCTGTGAAGAGGGAGGTGTGAAGAAGAACAAAATGAAGAACATACAAAATGAAGAACAAATGAGAAACAAAAGCAAAGTCTTTTCCACATTTTTGGTTCCCTATTTTGTTCAGAGACACCTCATGTTATTAAAATAAAGGAATTGTTTATTTTTGTTTATACTACCTTGAATTAGTCTGTCTTGCTTATAGAAATAAAAAAAAGAATATGGATGATACATGGTTCAATAATACTTGGAATTTTTTTCCTTGTTAATTCCAGCTTCATTACAGATTAAACAGTATGTGAAGTCAGGATTCCAATAAAATTTTTCTTTTGGCAAAAGCAAAGAATACTGGGAGCAGAAGCCCTCAGATCACCTGGAAGGGAATGAAAGGATACTTGGTGTGGCAGAAACTAAGCCTGACTAGCTGAGAAAAGTATGCTGATTTTAAGATTTTGTATAGACTGCCTTCAACTGGAAGTTGTTATTTTTTTAAATAGAAAATTCTGGGATAGTTATATTGCATAGACCCACAAAGGATTCCACACTATCATTTGAAGTAATTTTTTGAAAAAAAGAAACCACTTCCTTCTCTAGAACTAGTTCAACTTACACATAAGGAAAAATGATTTTAACTATTCTGATTTTAAGATTACGAATATGTTGACCAATGCCTAACTTGCCTGGAATGTTCCTATTTTCAACATTCAAAGTACTATGTCCGGGAACTTCCTGAATCCTGAGTAAACTGGAAAAATTGGTCACCCTACTTCTAAGATATGCCTAAAACCAAATTATTTCCTAAGAATTTTTTTAATTATCAGTAAAAAAAAAATTGATTTCTAGATCATCTCTTCAATCTGTTGCATTAATTGAATTTTGAAGCAGTTACCTATTAATAGCACTCATTTCTTCAGAAGTCAAGGCTAAGAGTAACTTACCCAAAAGGAGGGGAAAAAAACATTTATTTGACTCCCCAGTTGGTGTTTTTTTTTAATTTGATTATAACATGTTGTTTAATGAAAAGAGCTCTCAGATAGCTTGAATCTCTTTGTTCACAACATTTTACCTGTTAATTATGAGAGTCTTGGTATACAAAGTCCTCTGGTTACACGATACTCTCAATCAGTTGCAGGTGTCAAGAACATGAACATCACAAAATCTGGAACCTAGTCATGGCTGCACTACCATCATGGGACCTGGAAAAGTTGCTTAAACTTTCTTAGGCTAACTTTCTTTACTAGTAAAATGAGATAAGCATAATACATGTCTCAGAGGGTCTTGGAGAAGATTGAATGCAATTTTGCATATGAAAAAGCATCATAGTACCTGGACCCTGCTAGGAACCGAGTTAATGTTTGCTATTATGCATTACTTCATTCAATCTGATATATACCCTCACCGTGTGAGATAGGAAGGGTGAGGGTACTATAACCCTGGTTTTCAGTTGAGAAAATACAGGATTCGAGAGATAGAAAATTGAGACATTCCATGTAAACAGTGACAGAGCATCTGTCTACTGGAACTCAAGTTCCTCTGACTTCAGGTCCAGGATTTATTCTACCAACTGTATTTTCTTTGGGTTAAAAAAAAAAACCTGTATTTTTTGATGTTACATTTCAGGAAAATAGGTGTTGAAGTGTTAAATAATACCTCTGTCTAAATCATGCATAAACAATACAACAAAACATAAAAAAGAAATGTTTCAGGAGATGCCAAGATTTCTACAAGGATACAAATTTGATTTCTCATTTTTTAATCTCTGTTGAGAATTATGAGGCAATAATTATTATCACTTCAATTGCCAGGTACTATCCAAAATGAATAATCATATGGTTATAAAACATTATCTGGTAACCAAAGAATATACTATTGAAACAAACAAAATAAGTGAAGATAAAACTTTATTTATTTATTTATTTATTTATAACAGAGGTCTCACTCTGTCGCCCAGGCTGGAGTGCAGTGGCGCTGTCTCTGCTCACTTCAAACCTCCACCTCCCAGGCTCAAGCGATCCTCCTGCCTCAGCCTTCTGAATAGCTGGGATTGCAGACACGCACCACCATGCCTGGATAATTTTGGCAACTTTTGTAGACATGGCATTTCACCATGTTGCCCAGGCTGGTCTCGAGCTCCTGGACACAAGCGTTGCACCCACTTAGGCTAGGATTACAGGTGAGAGCCACCATGCCCAGGCAAAACTTACTTTTAAACAAGCTATGATAAAAAGAACATATTTATTGAGTTTATTTAATATAAAACCTTGACTTTAAAATGTGTACAAATAGTGTTTAGAGACAATAACTGTTACAGAAATTGAGCTTTCATAGTGTGAACACCAAAACAAAAACAAAACTTGCATTTCAAAAATCATTAGAGAAAAACTCAGAACAAATGATATAATGAGAATTCACATGTTTTTGGTTTTGTGATTGCAGTGAGTTTATAGAGAAAAATCTGATTTATGAATTCACAAGACCTAATCAATAGAATTTATGCTGCCAAAAAAAGTTGTTTGCAACATTTTTAATTGAATGCTTTTTATGCCTGCATTGATCCTATGGCACATACAGAACTACTAATATAAATCTTTTTGGAAAAAAGCAAGACAGATGTATGCTAATACACAGAAGAAAAGCAAATCTTTTTTTCTCGCCACACAGAAATAGTTCACAATCATGTAACACATACAAAGTAGATTATTGCCAGACCTGGCACTTTGGGAGGCTGAGGCTAATGCTTCAGCCCAGGAGTATGAGACCAACCTGCGCAACATAACAAAAACCCATCTCTACAAAAAATACAAAAATTAGCTGGGCATGTTGTCATGTGCCTGTAGTCCCAGCTACTTGAGAGGCTGAGGTGGGAGGATCACCTGAGAACAGGAAAGGTTGAGGCTGCAATGACCTGTGATTGAACCACGGCACTCAAGCCTGGATGACAGAATGAGACCCTGTCTCAAAAAAACAAAAATAAAATAAAACAGAAGGAAACTGCATTTCCAGAGAGAGACACACCAAGTAAGACTGAAAACAGTTAGTCTAAGGGGATTCAGGACAGATTTTAGAAACGGTGATGAACAGAATGGCCCCAGAGAATCCTCAGCCAGACCCTTCCATCAACAGGAATGATTTCAGCATTGAGGTGATATCACCACAGGATCCTGCTAGATATCATCATGAAGGTGATACCACCACAGGATCCAGAAAGAGAACAAGCAAGGGTGATATACTCTGGGAGTATCATCCTCATAGTCCCAGATTAATTCTATCATCCAAGCATGAGTGCAGTAATGCAGTCTCGGCTCACTGCAGCCTCAACCTCCCAGGCTCAAGTGATCCTCCCACTGCAGCCTCCCGAGGAACTGGGACTGCAGCAACATGGAGAAGGCATCAAGAATGTACTTCATTCACCCATGAACAGTATGAAGAGCTAGAAGCTCTGTTTAGTGAGACCATGTTGCCAGATAGAAATCGTCAGGAGAAACTAGCTTTGAAACTCAACCTACCGGAGTCAACAGTAAAGGTTTGGTTCAGGAACTGGCAATTCAAACAGAAAAAGCAGCAGCAGCAGCAGCAATCAGTAACGCCACCAAACCAGATTCTTCTATCCAAGAAGGATGTGCCCACCTTCCTGAGAACATCTATCATTTCTTATGCTTTTTCTCCTGTGGTTTCAGATTTCTACAGCTCCCTTCCACCTCAGCCCTTAGGCCCTTCCAATTGAGTATGGAACTCTACCTTCACTGAGAGTCCCGCAAGTGATTTCCAAATGCAAGATACTCAGTGGGAGAAGCTGGTAGCCTCAGTTTCTGCTTTGTACTCTGATGCCTATGACATATCCCAAGTCATAGAACTGTACGATCTTCCTGATGAGAATGAGATATCCAGCTCTTCTTTCTACTGTCTGTATCAGCATCTCCCACCCACAAAACACCAGGTAGGAGGACAGGGTTCCTCTCTCAGCATCTTTTCTGGTCCAGCTGTAGGCCTATCTCCCGTACAAACCTGGCCCAGTATGACAAGCCAAGGCTTTGAAGCCTGCAGTCTAACAGACAGCCTAGAATTCTAGAAAACCTCCAATATGGTAGCCTTTGGATTTCTCTTATCAGAGTACTAATAGATATGGACCATTTAGAAAATAAGTCTTTTTAAAAATTAAAAAAAAAAAAATAAAAAAAAACAAAAAGAAAGAAAAATGGCCGGATGCAATGGCTCACGCCTGTGATCCCAGCACTTTGGGAGGCTGAGGCGGGCAGATCACCTGAGGTCAGGAGTTCAAGACCAGCCTGGCCAACATGGTGAAACCCTGTCTCAAAAAAAATTTTTTTTAATTAAAAAAATTTTTTTTAAAAAAGAGGTCTTGCCTCTTGTACATGACTCTTTTTTCCCCTTTGTCTGGTTTTAACCCAAACATCTGGGTCTGTGTCTCTTTGATTTCCATGGAAATGTTGTGAAAAGAGTTTTCCAAATATAGCTCAGCAGTACGTGATCAGCCCACAATTCTCCCTGAGAAGCCTTTCTAGTCCCTTACACAGCCAGTGAGACTACAAAATTCCCTTCCCAAAGCTATCTTGGATTTTCTAAAAGTAGGACAGTGGTTTTGGGGGTTATCCACTTTATTTATTTTTTTGCAACTAAGTCTCACTCTGTCACCCAGGCTGGAATGCAGTGGTATGATCATGGCTCACCAAAGCCTTCACCTCCTGGGCTCAGGTGATCCTCAGCCTCCTGAGTAGCTAGAAGTACAGGTGCCCGCCACCACACCTGGCTTTTTTTTTTTTTTTTTTTTTGAGACAGTCTCATACTCTCATACTGTTACCCAGGCTGGAGGGCAATGGTGCAATCTCAGCTCCTGCAACCTCCACCTCCTGGGGTTCAAGTAATTTTCCTACCTCAGCCTCCTGTGTACCTGGGATTACAGGCATCTGCCACCATGCCTGGCTAATTTTTGTATTTTTAGTGGAGACAGGAGTTTGTCATATTGCCTAGGCTGGCCTCAAACTCCTGAGCTCAGGTGGTCCTCCTGCCTCAGCCTCCCAAGGGGCTGAGATTACTGGTGTGAGCCACCTCACCTGGCCAAAACAGTTTTTTAGAAATAAAGTATATTAGGCCAGGTGCAGTGGCTCATGCCTATAATCCCAGCACTTTGAAAGGCTGAGGCAGGTGGATCACCTGAGGTCAGGAGTTCAAGACCAGCCTGACCATAATATTTTCTCTATTGCTTTTCTATTCTCTATTTCATTTGGAAATTTGAAATTTTTCCAAATGAAAATTTCATTTTCTTGGGAGGCTGAGGCAGGAGAATCGCTTGAACACAGGAGGCGGAGGTTGTGGTGAGCTGAGATTGTTCTATTGCACTCCAGCCTGGGCAGCAAGAGCAAAACTCCATCTCAAAAAAAAAAAAAAAAGAAAGAAAGAAAGCATATTAGACAACAACAAAGGAACAATTAACCTGAAATATACAATAACTCTGAACTTGTATATACTTAACAACATATACCCAAAATATATGAGGCAAATTTTAACAAAAATTTTTTTTTCAGACAGAGTCTTGCTCTGATGCCAGGCTGGAGTGCAGTAGTGCGATCTTGGCTCACTGCAACCTCCACCTCCTGGGTTCCAGTGATCCTCCTGCCTCAGCCTCCCTAGTAGCTGGGACTACAGGCACGTACCACTATGCCCAGCTAATTTTTGTATTTTTAGTAGAGACAGGGTTTCACCATGTTGGCCAGGATGGTCTCCATCATTTGACCTTATGATCCACCTGCCTCGGCCTCCCAAGGTGCTGGGATTACAGGCATGAGCCACCATGCCTGGCTGAAAATTAAAATTCTTAAGAAAATGTCACCAATATAGAGTCATAATGTGGTATATTCATACAACACTCTCAATAATTGATAATAACAGTCTAAAGAAGCCAGAGAGAAGGAAAACTTAGAGCAGAAATAAATGAAACAGACAATAGAAAAGCAATAGAGAAAAAAAATTATGAAATCAAAAGCTGGTTCTTTGAAAAGATTAACAAAATGGCAAAGGTTTAGCTAGATTGACAACCTCCGCCTCAAAAGATTCAAATTACTAGAATCAGAAACAAAAGTCAAGATTTTACTATAAACCTTATAGAAATAAAAATTATTAAAAAGAAATACTATGAACAATTGAATGCCAACAAATTAGATAATTTATATGAAACGGGAAAATTCCTAGGAAGACACAGAATGCCAAATCTGACTCCACAAGAAATTAATGTTATGAATAGAGTTTGCTATGGTATGAATGTGTCCCACACAGCTCATGCATTGGAAACTTAATCCCCAAAGCAAGTGTTGAGAGATGAGACCTTTAAGAGGTAATGGGCAGAGCCCCCATGGAATGAATTAATGCCATTACATTAATAGCAGTGAGTTAGTTGTCTCAGAAGTGGGTTCCTGATAAAAGGATGGGTTCAGCCCTCTTTTCCAAATCTCTCTCTCCCCGACCACCCATCCCCACCTCTCTCTCTCTCTCTCTCTCCCTCTCCCTCTCCCCTCCTCCTCTTCTTTCTGCCATGGGAGGATGAAACATGAAGACCCTGGCCAGATGTGGCCCCTCCATCTTCCATCTGAAGCTAGAAGACTTCCCAGCCTTCAGAACTGTAAGAAATAAATCTCTCTTCTTCATAAAAAAAAAAAGAGAGAATATACTCATTTAGTTATGTGTTGTTGTTTTTTTTAAGTAAGAAGCTCAGCATGTGAGGGTCCCCACAAGCACATGAGGCAGCATCCCTCTTGTGCAGAAGAGGAAGTCTAGAGCCAGACAGTTACAGGGGCCCACCAAGCTTACCCAGCGTCAGGAACGACAGGGAGGACAGGAACGAGAGGACAGGAATGAGTGAAACTCTGTCTCAAAAACAAAAGTATGTATCAATGTTAACTGTACTAAAGGTGAGACTTTATCATGGTTATGTAAGAGAATATCCCAGATCTCAAAAAATATGCCCTGCTGTTGGTAGGAATGTAAATTGGTACAGCCATTATGGAAAACAGTATGGAGGTTCCTCAAGATATTAAAAATAGAACTACCCACATGATCCAGCAATTATACTTCTGAGTATGTACCTGAAGGAAATGATATCGGTATGTTGAAGATTTATCTGCACTCCCATGTTCATTGCAGCGTTATTCATAATAGCCAAGATACTGAAAACACCTAAGTGGATTTACAGATAAAGAAAATGTGTTGGCCAGGTGTGGTGGCTCACTCCTGTAATCCCAACACTTTGGGAGGCTGAGGCAGGCTGATCACAAGGTCAGGAGATCAAGACCAACATGGTGAAACCCCGTCTCTACTAAAATACAAAAAAATTAGTAGGCATGGTGGTGACCCCTGTAGTCTCAGCTACTCGGGAGACTGAGGCAGGAGAATTGCTTGAACCTGGGAGGAAGAGGTTGCAGTGAGCAGAGATAGTGCCACTGCACTGCAGCTGGGTGACAGAGGAAGATTCCATCAAAAAGAAAGAAAAGAAAGAAAGAAAAGAAAGAAAGAAAAGAAAGAGAAGGAAGGAAGGAAGGAAGGAAGGAAGGAAGGAAGGACATGTGTTGTGTGTAAATATGAAGGAAGGCAGATCAGACGGCTTGTGCCTGTATTCCCAGCTACTCTGGAGGCTGAGGTGGGAGGATCACAAGCCTGGGGAGGTCAAGGCTACAGTGAGCCGTGAGAGTAGCACTGCACTCCAGCCTAGGTGACAGAGTGAGACCCTGTCTCAAAACAAAATTAAAAAGGCGGGCCACAGTGGCTCATGCCTGTAATCCCAGCACTTTGGAAGGCAGTAAGATCATCTGAGGTCAGGAATTCAAGATCAGTCTAACCAACATGGTGAAACCTCGTCTCTACTAGAAATACAAAACTTAGCCAGGCATGGTGGTATGCACCTGTAGTCTCGGCTACTTGGGAAGCTGAGGCAGGAGAACCGCTTGAACCTGGGAGGTGAAGGTTGCAGTGAGCCCTGATTGTGCCACTGGACTGCAGCCTGGGCAAGAGTGAGACAAAATAATCTTTTCTTGGTCCCACATTCCCCTTCCAGCTATTGTGTCATTTATTTGCTTCCCTTTATAACTAAATTCCAAAAGGTTGCTTTATTTTATTTTATTTTAAGACGGGGTTTCACCATGTTAGTCAGGCTGGTCTTGAACTCCCGACCTCAGTGCTTGGATTATAGGCGTGAGCCACCACGCCTGGCCTCCAAAAGATTGCTTATATTCACATCCCCAATTCCTCCCTTCCCTGCTCGCTTTTTTTTTTTTTTTTGAGACAGTCTCGCTCTGTCACCCAGACTGGAGTGCAATGGCACAATCTAGGCTCACTGCAACCTCCACCTCCTGGGCTCAAGAGATTCTCCTGCCTCAGCCTTCTGAGTAGCTGGGACTACAGGCTCATGCCACCACACCCAGCTAATTTTTGTATTTTTTTAAGTAGAGACAAGGTTTCACCACATTGGTCAGGCAGGTCTTGATCGCCTTACTTCATCATCCACCCACCTCGGCCTCCCAAAGCGCTGGGATTACAGGCGTGCTCTGTTTGCTCTTAATCCCCTCTAACTTCCTCTTTTTCTTTTTTAGAGATGGAGACTTGCTGAGTCATCCAGGCTGGAGTGCAGTGGTATGATCATGGCTCACTTGAATCTCAAACTCCTAGGCTGAAGTGATCCTCCCACCTGAGCTTCCCAAGTAGCTGGGACTAGAGGCATGTACCACCATGCCTGGCTATTTCTTTTTGTATTTTTAGTAGAGACAGGGTTTCACCACATTGGCCAGGCTGATCTTGAACTCCTGACCTAGGGTGATCTGCCTGCCTTGGCCTCCCAAAGTACTGGGATTACAGGCGTGAGCCACTGCTCCCGGCCTAACTTTTTGTTTTTTTGTAGACCTGGGGGTCTTGGGCCAAGTGTGGTGGCTCATGCTTATAATCCTAGTACTTTGGGAGGCCAAAGCAGGAAGATTGCTTGATGCCAGGAGTTTGAGACCAGCCTGGGCAACAAAGTGAGATCCTGTCTCTATAAAAAGAAAAAAAAAAGGCCAGGCATGGTGCATCATGCCTGTAATCCCAACACTTTGGGAGGCCAAGGCGGGCGGCTCACTTGAAGTCAGGAGTTCAAGAGCAGCCTGGCCGATATGGTGAAACCCTGTCTCTTCTAAAAATACAAAAATTAGCCTGTAATTCCAGCACTTTGGGAGGCCGACGTGCGTGGATCACGAGGTCAGGAGTTCGAGACCATCCTGGCCAAGATTGCAAAACCTCGTCTTTACTATGAATACAAAAATTAGATGGGTGTAGTGGCACATGCCTGTAAGTCCCAGTTACTCAGGAGGCTGAAGTTGCAGTGAGCTGATATTGCACCACTGCACTCCAGCCTGGAAGACAGAGTGAAACTCCGTCTCAAAAAAAAAAAAAAAGAAAGAAAAAGAAAAAGAAAAGAAAAAGAAGAGATGAGGGGGTCTCACTATATTGTCCAGGCTGGTCTCGAACTCCTGGGCTCAAGTGATCCTCTCACCTTGGCCTTCCAAAGTCCTGGGGTTACAGGTGTGAGCTACTGGGCCTGGTCTACCTTGACCTTCAGATTTCTCACCTCTCATTCTCCCCAGCCTGCTGTTGTCAAGGATGCTGTGCCCTCCATGCGGTTAAGGCGTCTGCCCCGTTTTCTGTCCTCATCGCAGTGCATCAGCAGCATCTCATGAGTTGACCCCTCCTTTTCCTTGAAACCCTGCCTTCACAAGGTTTCTAGGGCACTGTGCTCCTCTGATTTCCCTCACAGATGTGCCTTCCCAGTGTCTTGCCAGTTTCATTCACTCTCACTTATTTGATGTGTCTGCACAACAAATTCTCCCTTCCCACTTCATGTTTTCTAGCACCTATTAACACTTGACCTACCACATACTTTATTTATTGTTAGTCTCCCCCAGTTAAAACATGAGCTCTATGGGGCTTGTTGTTCTGTTCTCTCCTGTATCTCAGTGTGGAGAAGTGCTGCTCACTTATTTGGCCCTCTCCAAATCTATCTATCTATTTATTTGAAATGGAGACTTGCTTTGCTGTCCAGGCTGGAGTGCAATGGTGCAATCTCAGCTCACTTCAACCTTTGCCTCCCAGTTCAAGTGATTCTTCTGCCTCAGCCTCCCAAGTAGCTGGGACTACAGAGTGCCCACCACCATGCCCGGCTAATGTTGTTTTTTTTTTTTTGAGATGGAGTCTCACTCTGTCGAGTGAGTCTCAGGCTGGAGTGCAGTGGCGCAATCTCGGCTCACTGCAACCTCTGCCACCCAAGTTCAAGCGATTCTCCTGCCTCAGCCTCCCAAGTAGCTGGGATTACAGGCACGTGCCACCACACCTGACTAATTATTTGTCTCTTTAGTAGAGATGGGGTTTCACCATCTTAGTCAGGCTGGTCTTGAACTCCTGACCTTGTAATCCACCCATCTCAGCCTCCCAAAGTACTAGGATTACAGGCATGAGCCACTATGCCCGGACATGCCCAGCTAATTTTTGTATTTTTCTTTTTTTTTTTCACCATGAGGACTTACTTGCTGGTGAACAATAATTTTTGTGTTTTTGGTAGAGATGGAGTTTCCCCCTATCGGTCAGGTTGGTCTTGAACTCCTGACCTCGTAATCTGCAACCTTGTCATCCACCCACGTCAGCCTCCCAAAGTGCTGGGATTATAGGCCTAAGCCACCTCGCCCAGACTTTTTTTTTTTTGAGACAGAGTCTCAATCTGTTGCCCAGGCTGGAGTGCAGTGGTGTGACCTTGGATCACTGCAATCTCCGCCTCCCAAGTTTAAGTGACTCTCCTGCCTCAGCCTCCTGAATAGTTGGGATTAAAGGTGTGCACAACCACACTCAGCCAATTTTTGTGTTCTTGGCAGAGAGGGGGTTTCGCCATGTTGGCCAAGCTGGTCTAAAACTCCTGACCTCAACTGATCTGCCCACCTTGGCCCCCAAAGTGCTTGGATTACAGGCATGAGCCATGATGCTCGGCCCTCTCCAAATATTTCTAGAATGAACAAAGCTCCACAAGAGATAGGCACCTGAATCCAGGGGAGCAGATACTGATTAGCCATTGTCACAGATTTCTGCACCCCTAGGAGACAGGAGAGGTGTCCAGGATGCTGGTGTGACTCTGGTTACATCTGGTCAGCCCTGCTCTGACTGAAGCCACAGCTGTGGCTCATGGCTCTGTACCCTGGGTCACTCTTCCTAATCTCTCTCACTGGTTTCCTGGAATCTACCAAATTAACTGTGCCCAAGTTCCAGGATCAAGCTCTGTTTTTGTGAAGATTCAAGCTAAGGCAGTGAATATTGGAAGTAGCACTAGAAGACAGACCTAGGAATAGGATTCTGAAAGTGGATCACTTACTATTCAGAAGGCAACAAAGACACACACACACAGAGTTGGTGATAACCTCCTTGTGCCCTGAAGACTCTTACCTGTGATTAGGATAGATTAGGAGATAGAAGTTGAAGAGAAAACTTATCTTATGCAGCAGCTTTGTCACTTGAAAGACATGGAAGCAGCTGCTGTTGCAAGGATTATGGAGGTGGCTAGCTTTTCTAAATCACCTTAGAAGCTTAGAAGAAAGAGAACGAAAGAAGCAGTTCAGCCTGCTAGCTACTCAGAGCACGCCGTGAACGCCAGAAACTCTCCCAAGGCAACGTGTAAAGAAAACCTTGCTTCCATGGCCAGGAGGCAGAGCATGTTGAAAACGAGACCCAAGATTTTGTCACAAGGGCAGCAGAAGTGCAAAGGACACTTGGGCATCCTCAGTAGTTTTTCCTGTCCTAAAGTGGGGGCTTTTATTATTTTTATTTTTGTAGAGACAGGGATCTTGCTATGTTGTCCAGGCTGGTTTTGGACTCCTGGCCTCAACTGACCCTCCTGCCTTGGCCTCCCAAACCTCTGGGATTACAGGCATGAACCACAGCATCCAGCCCACTGGGGGCTTTTAAAGGGAAGAAATAGGACCCCGAGGCCTGCCATGGGATGTTTGGGTGGATGTACCAAAGAACCTTGAGCCCCTAGAGTCCCCTGAACCATCCTGGCCAGCAGAAACTGCCTTCTTCCCATTGATAGAAGAGGACAGCTTTGCTAGCCTGGAGACAGTGCAGAGATCTCCCCTGTTACAGGTGAGTGCCCTGTAATATAACACTAATTCTCCTCAAGATCCACCATCTCTCATTGCCTCCAGACCAATAAGCAGGATCATATCTCAGCATAGTCCAAGCAGTGAAATATTTCCTACTCTAGGAGGAAATAGCTCAGTCACCCAAAAAGTTGCAGGACCTGGGAGAACACTTGTGGGAGCAATCTTGAGGGTACCAGATCCAGGCAGAGAGGGGGCAATATAAGACTGGTAGGGACCTGATTGACAAGGGAGCATCCCTCAACACTCAGGATCTAAAGTCCTGTCAAAGGACACTTGGACCTTGTCTTCATGTGCTGCCAGATGGCTCCCAGAAGCTTGGACACCACAGTGGCCTACAGTGAATAAGGTAGAGAGGAAGGCTCAGGGAAGCGGGAATGTTAGAATGGATTCATTACATGAGACCAGAAGGTGTTTCATGGAGTTGTCCAGAGGAGGCTCCCTTCACTAAGGCGATGCAGAAAGGGCTAGTAAGGGGGCACTGGCGTCATTGAAAGCTGGCAGTGGCTGTCCTCTGTGGCTAGGAGCTGCTACCATGGAACTTGGCTCCCTGGTGTCTTCGGGATGACAGGATTCTGGAATGGCATTTAACTGTTCTGGACGGCAATATTTAACCGTCAGAAGCCAAGAGGGCATTCTTATCATACTGTGCAGCAAGATTGGAATGGCAACTGTGGGAGGGGGAGTACTGCTCCGGGATCTGTGGCAATGACAATAATAGGTCATTGATGGGCAGCCAACCAAAGAGAGGGAGCAGACAGTGACTGACAGAAAAGGTTGGGAACAAGGATGAGGGTCATGCTGCAGAGATCTGACAGTCTTCTTCTGACAGTGACACACCCCTGTGGGAAAGACAGGAAAATCTCCTAACCGAAGTTCAGTTTCAATCACTACGGTAGAGTGGTAGGTCTGACCTACAGACTGAATTATAGAAAGATATTTTAGGCCAGGCGCAGTGGCTCACGCCTGTAATCCCAACCCTTTGGGAGGTTAAGGCAGGAAGATTGCTTGAAGCAGGAAGTTCAAGACCAGCCTGGGCAATATAATGAGACCCCCGTCTCTACAAAAAGAAAACAGAAGGAAAAGAAAAATATTTTAATATCATTTAATAATGTGGAATGAGAGCTGTACCAGCCACAGGGACTAAGGAGGAGGCCAGGCAGTAGGAGATGCTAAGGAATGGCCTGTGGGGAAGTAAACGTGACGTGTAAGGAGGCTCTTCTCTACAGACCCAAACACACCCTTGGGAGGCAAATCCCAGCATCGGAAGCAGGCTCAGTGAGCAGCAGTGACGAGACCAGGACCTCAACCTGCAGCTAGGCACTCTGAAGCCCCTAACACAGGTGGCAGGTGGCATCTGGGACTATAACAAGTGCCAGTAAAAACTGTCAGTGGCGGCCAGCCATGGTGGCTCATGCCTGTAATCTCAGCACTTTGGGAAGCCAAGGTGAGTGGATCACTTGAGGTCAGGAGTTCGAGACCAGCCTGGCCAACATGGTAAAACCCATCTCTACTAAAAATATAAAAACTAGCCGGGCGTGGTGGTGCACACCTGCAGTCCCAGCAACTTGGGAGGCTGAGGCTGGAGAATCGCCTGAACCTGGGAGGCAGAGGTTGCAGTGAGCTGAGATCATGCCACTGCACTCCAGCCTGGGCAACCGAGTGAGACTTGGTCTCAAAAAAAAAAAAAAAAAAAAATCAGTGGTAATTGTGCAGGGATGGTTGTCCAGAATGGAATATTAGCCAGAAAAGCACAAGAAGTACAACTCTTTTTTTTTTTTTTTAATTTTTAAGAAATGGTGTCTCGCTCTGTTGCCCAGGCTGGAGTGCAGTGGCTATTCACAGGCACGATCCCACTACTGATCAGCAAGGGAGTTTTGACCTGTTCCATTTCTGACCTGGGCCGGTTCACCCCTTCTTAGGCAACCTGGTGGTCCTCTGCTCCCGGGAGGTCACCGTATTGATGCCGAACTTAGTGTGGACACCTGATTGGCATAGCGCACTACAGCCCAGAACTCCTGGGCTCAAGCGATCCTTCCACCTCAGCCTCCTGAGTAGCTGGGACTACAGGCACGCGCCACTGCACCCGGCAAGAAGTATAACTCTTAAGAGGAAAAACAGACCCTGCAAAGCCCAGAAGTCCTTGAGGCTGGGTGTGGTGGCTCATGCCTATAATCCCAGCACTTTGGGAGGCAGAGGTGGGAGGATTCCTTGAGCCTAGGAGTTCAAAACCAGCCTGAGACCAGGTGCAGTGGTTCATGCCTGTAATCCCAAACTTTGGGAGGCAGAGGCAGGCAGATCACCTGAGGTCAGGAGTTCAAGATCAGCTTGGCTGACATGGTGAAACCCTCTCTCTACTAAAAATACAAAAGTTAGCTGGGCATTGTGGCACACACCTGTAGGCCCAGCTACTTGGGAGGCTGAGGCAGGAGAATCGCTTGAACCTGGGAGGCGGAGGTTGCAGTGAGCCGAGATCGTGCCACTGCAGTCCAGCCTGGGTGACAGTGTGAGACTCCACCTCAAAAAAAACAAAAACAAAAACAGACAACAACAAAAAAACCAGACTAAGCAATAAGGCCAGACTCCATCTTTACAAACGTTTATTATTATTATTATTTTTTTAATAAGCCACATATGGTGGCATGCACCTGTGTTCCCAGCTACTCTAGAGGCTGAGGCAGGAGAATCACTTCAACCTGGGAGGTTGAAGCTGCAATGAGCTATGATCACCCCACTGCACTCCAGCATGGGGTAAAAGACCAGGACCGTGTCTCAAAATAAAAATAAAAATAAAAGGTGCTGGAGAGAACATGTGCAGGGTAAAATGGGTGAAAAACATGCCACTGTGCCATAGCCACAGGTTCCCTGAAGGACCCATGCATTGGCCTTGTGTTGGCCAGGATGGGGCTGTGTCCTCCTTTCCGTAGGGCTTCCGGGGTATCTGATTACATACAGCTGGCAGGATGTTCTCCAGAAAGCTACCTGCCTCCCCATGCCTGGCCAGGAGCACAGTGTTCACAACCACAGCTCCCACTTCTCTGCTTTTCCCGCCTGCATCTTGCTCAGCTCCGAATGGCTTCCCACTAAGCACTTAAATCTGGATGTGGGGGTACATAACTGTGGTCCCAGCTACTTGGGAGCCTAAGGTAGGAGGATCGCTTGAGCCCAGGAGTTCGAGGCTGCAGTGAGCCATGATTACGCCCCTGCACTCCAGCCTGGGCAACTGAATGAGATCCCATCTCTTAAAAAAAAAAAAAAAAAAAAAAGACCTAGCAGCGTCCACACAGCTGGTTCATCTTGTGACTGCAGGGGTATTTCCCAACAGGGGGAGCACCATGCTTTTCCTCTCTGCCTAATGGATGGGGACAGTCAGGCTGTTCCCACTTTGGATCCCTTTCATCACCAACGCTCTGGTTCAAGCCATAGCCAAGCCCTCTCTCTGGCAGTTTTAGCTGGAGCAGCCACTGCTTCACTGGGCAGGAGGATGAGGGACATGAGAGGGTGGCCCCAAATCAGGGCTGATGATGGAGGTGGTGCCGGCAGGTCTCTGCTATGGCCTGGGGGCCTCATTTCTGCTCCTCAGCCCAGGTGGTGGCTCAATGGGCAGCGTTACCACAAGTCTGGGGCTTGGACCTCAGTTAGTCAGAGGTGTGAAAGCCATACAAGGAACTCCTTGACCCTGCCAAGGCTGTTACCACAGTAATGCCTCCCTGGTCCCCTTCGCAGCTATGAAGAGAGATGGGGATATCAGTAACCTGCAGACTGAGGGGAAATGGCCTATGCAAACCAGTACAAAGCATATTTTAAAATGTACAGTAATAATTAACCCTAGCTGGTGCAGCGTTGCCCACTTGCAGTCCTACCTACTCTGAAGGCGGAGTTGGGAGGGCCACTTGAGCCCAGCAGTTTGAGGCTGCAGTAAGCTATGATCGCTATGAGCTATAAGCAAGACCCAGTCTCCAAAGACTTCAAAAATCCTTTCTCCTGCCTCAACCACCAGTTCCAACACTTGCATGTTGGTCTTAACTCTCCTATGATGCTCTTGAGACATTCCCACCCTTAATGATGCCCCTGGCCTGGTCAGTCTGGAAGCACCCCTTTCCTGCACAGCCTTGCTTGCTATCTATGCTCACACATGTCAAAAAGAGGGTCCGGTTGGGCAAGGTGGCTCATGCCTGTAATCCCAGCACCTGGAGGCAGGGGTGGATGGATCACAAGGTCAACGGTTCAGGACCAGCCTGACCAACATGGTGAAACCCCATCTGTACTAAAGATACAAAAATTAGGGAGGCGGAAGAGGAGGCGAAAAAAAAGAAAAAAAAAATTAGGTCGGGCACGGTGGCTCACACCTGTAATCCCAGCACTTTGGGAGGCTGAGGTGGGCAGATCACCTGAGGTCAGGGGTTCAAGACCAGCCTGGCCAACATAGTGAAACCCCATCTCTATTAAAAAAAAATTAAGAAAAAAAAAGATACAAAAATTAGCCAGGCGTGGTGGCGTGCACCTGTAATCCCAGCTACTCAGGAGGCTGAGACAGGATAATCGCTTGAACCTGGGAGGCGGAGGTTGCAATGAGTCGAGATTGCGCCATTCCACTCCAGTCTGGGTGACTGGGCAAGACTCCATCCCAAACAAACAAACAAAAGAAATACAAAAAGTAACCGGGTATGATGGCACACACCCGTAGTCCCAGCTGCTTGGGAGGCTGAGGCAGAAGAATTGCTTAAACCCAGGAGACGGAGGTTGCAGTGAGCTGAGATCACGCCACTGCACTCCAGCCTGGGAAACAGAGTGAGACTCTGTCTCAAAAACAAAAACAAAAAAACCCAAAAAACTAGCAATACTATAATATCAAACTTAGTCTGTTTTCTCCTAGTCCTGTGTATGTCCTGAGCAGGGAAAGGCAGGTGGCAGGTGCAGTGGGAGCTGGGACTCGTAAACCTCAAGCAGATCTGTGGGGAGACAGAAAGATCAACCGGTCACGATGCGAGGTCTTCATTTTTGCCTCTTGATTCAAACAAACCTAACAAAACAGAACAACAACATACACCACCAACAAAGACAACATATAAGACAACTGGAGAAGAATGAAAATGGACCAAATATTTTCTATTGCAGTATTGTTAAACTGTTGCAGTATTATTAGATACATGTGTGACATGTATATATTTGGGTTATAGGTTTTTTTTTTTTATCTCTATCTTTTGGAGATACTACCGTAGTATTTACAGATAAAGTGATATGATGTCTGCCATTTGTTTCCAAGTAGTCTAGGATGTGAGCATAGCAAGTGGGTGGGCCTATATATGAAAAAACTGTGGTCATCAATTATTGTAGAAACTGGGTCATGAGCACCTGTAATCCCAGCCCTTTGGGAGGCCAAGGCGGGTGGATAACGAGGTCAGGAGTTTGAGACCAGTCTGGCCAACATAGTGAAACTCCATCTCTACTAAAAATACAAACTAAAAATACAAACATTAGCTGGGCATGGTGGCCCGTGCCTGTAGTCCCAGCTACTTGGGAGGTTGAGGCAGGAGAATTGCTTGAACCCAGGAGGCAGAGGTTGTGGTGAGCAGAGATCGTCCCATTGCACTCCAGCCTGGGCAACAAGAGAAAAACTCTGTCTCAAAAAACAAACAAACAAACAAACAAAAAACCCAAGTCCAGAAAGCTTTTAGCCAGGTTCCACCAAATTGTCAAGGAACAGATCATTCCAGCTGTAAAAGAACAAAGTCTTCCAGAGAACAGAAAAGGATAGAACATTCCTCAGCTCATGTCCAGTGTAATCTTGATAAAGCCAGCAAGGACTGCATGAAAAAGAAAATCATCCTCAGTTCCCTCAGAAAGCTAGAAGTAATTTAATTATAAGTCAGCAACAAAAAAGCCAAATGCAAAAAAAAAAAACCCTACAAATTATTAGCAAACCTAATTCAACAATGTATTGAAGTGGCAATTTGTCATGAGCAAGCTGAGTTTATCCTAGGAATACAAAGGTGTCTAATGTTAGGAAAAAAATCTATAAATATAATATATACATAAACAAAAGAGAAAAACCAGACTGGGTGCAGAGGCTCACACCTGTAATCCCAGCATTTTGAGAAGCTGAAGTGGGCAGATCACTTGAGTCCAGGAGTTTGAGACCAGCCTGGGCAACATAGTGAAACCCCATCTCTACAAAAAAATGCAAAAAATTAGCCGGGGTGGAACAGCCGGGGCTGGAAAAAAAAAAAAAAATTAGCCGGGCATGGTGGCATGTGCCTGTAGTCTCATCTACTTGGGAGTCTGACATGGAAGAATCACTTGAACGCAGGAGGTCAAGGCTGCAGTGAGCTATGATTGTACCACTGCACTTCAGCCTGGGCAACAAAGCAAGACCCTGTCTCAAAAAAAAAAAAAAAAAAAAGGAATGAAAAAAAAAAAAGAATAGAAAAACCATACGATATCAATAGATACAGAAAAATCATTTGAGGCCAGGTGTGGTGGCTCATGCCTGTAATCCCAGCACTGTGGGAGGCCAAGATGGGTGGATCACTTGAGGTCAGAAGTTTGAGAACAGCCTGGCCAACATGGTGAGACCCTAACTCTACTAACAATAAAAAAATTAGCCAGGCATGGTGGCACATGACTGTAGTCCCAGCTACTCGGAAGGCTGAGGTGGGAGGATCGCTTGAGTCAAGGAGGTTGAGGCTAAAGCAAGCCATGATCCTGCCAGTATACTCCAATCTGGGTGACAGAGTGAGACCCTGTCTTAAAAAACAATAACAACAACAACAAAAAGTCTAGGCACAGTGACTCATGCCTGTCATCCCAGCACTTTGGGAGGCTGAGGCCGGTGGACCACTTGAGGCCAGGAGTTCAAGACCAGCCAGGCCAACATGGTGAAACCCCATCTTTGGTAAAAATACAAAAATTAGACAGGTACGGTGGCGCATGCTACTTGGGAGGCTGGGGCACACGTCGCTTGAACCCGGGAGGTGGAGGTTGCCGTGAGCCGAGATTGTGTCACTGCACTCCAGCTTGAGTGACAGAGGGAGACTCTATCTCAAATAAATAAATACTACAATTTGTTTATCCATTCACCTGTTGATGGAAATTTAGGTTTTTCCCAGGTTTGGCTATTATAAATAAAGCTGCTTCATGCCTGTAATTGCAACACTTTGAGAGCCTGAGACAGGAGAATCAATTGAGCCCAGAAGTTTGAGACCACCCTGGGCAACAAATTGAGACTCTGTCTCTACCAAAAAAAAAAAAAAAAAAAAAAGGCCAGGTGAGGTGACTCATGCCTGTAATCCCAGCACTTTGGGAGGCTGAGGCAGGTGAGTCACTTGAGATCAAGAGTTTGAGACCAGCCTGGCCAACACGGTGAAACCCGGTCTCCACTAAAATTAAAATTAAAATAAATTAGCAGGGCACAGTGGCAGGTACCTGTAATCTCAGCTACTTGGAAGGCTGAGGCAGGAAAAACACTTGAACCCAGGAGGCAGAGGTTGCAGTGAGCCAAGATCCTGCCATTGCACCCCAGCTTGGATGACAAGAGTGAAACTCCATTTCAAAAAAACAAAAAAAATTAAATTAGCCAGATGCCCTGTGTGCAGTGGCTCACACCTGTAATCCTAGCACTTTGGGAGGCTGAGGTGGTCAGATTACCTGAGGTTTGGAGTTCAAGACCAGCCTGACCAACATGGTGAAACCTCACCTATACTAAAAATACAAAAAATTAGCCAGGTGCAGTGGCTCACCCCTGTAATCCCAGCTACTCAGGAGACTGAGGCAGAAAAATTGCTTGAACTTGAGAGGTGGAGGTCGCAGTGAGCCAAGATCACGCCACTGCACTCCAGCCTGGGCTACAGAGCGAGACTTTGTCTCAAAAACAAACAAACAAATAATTAGCCAGACGCAGTGATACATGCCTGTAGTTCTAGCTACTGGGGAAGCTGAGGCAGGAGGATAGCTTAGCCCAGGAGTTTGAGGCTGCAGTGAGCCACTACAGTGCCATTGTATTCCAGTCTAGGCAACAGAGTGAGAGCCTGTCTCAATAAAAAAAAAAAAAAGGCCGGGCGCAGTGGCTCACGCCTGTAAACCCAGCACTTTGGGAGGCCACGGCGGGTGGATCATGAGGTCAAGAGATCGAGACCATCCTGGCCAACACAGTGAAAAATACAAAAATACAAAAATTTGCAATGGTCCATCTCCACTAAAAATAAAAAAAATTAGCTGGGCCTGTTGGTGCGTGCCTGTAGTCCCAGCTACTTAGGAGGCTGAGGCAGGAGAATTGCTTGAAATCGGAAAACAGAAGTTGCAGTGAGCCAGGATCACGCCACTGTACTCCAGCCTGGCGATAGAGCGAGACTCTGTCTCAAAAAAAAAAAAAAAAAACCTTTCAGGTATATACCCAGAAGCGAAATTGCTGGATCATATGAAAATTCTATGTTAATTTTTTTCAAGAGCCTCCATACCCTTTCCACAGCAGCTGCATCTTTTTCCATTCCTTCCAACAGTGCACAACGGTTCCAATTTCTCCACATCCTTACACTTCTACACTTCTTTTCTTTTCTTTCTTTCTTTTTTTTTTTTTTTCTTACTCCGTCACCAGGCGCCAGGCTGGATTGCAGTGGCACGACCTCGGCTCACTGCAACCTCCGCCTTCCAGGTTCAAGCAATTCTCCTGCCTCAGCCTCCCGAGTATCTGGGACTACAGGCGCGCGGCACCATGCCCAGCTAATTTTTTTGTATTTTTAGTAGAGAAGGGGTTTCACCATGTTGGCCAGGATGGTCTCCATCTCTTGACCTTGTGATCCACCCGCCTTGGCCTCCCAAAGTGCTGGGGTTACAGGCGTGAGCCACCACGCCCGGCTCTTTTCTTTTCTTTTGTTCTTTCTCTCTCTTTCTTTTTCTTTTCTTTTTTTTTTTTTGAGACAGAGTTTCACTCTTGTCGCTCAGGCTGGAATGCAATGGCACGGTCTTGGCTCCCTGCAACCTCTGCTTCCCAGGTTCAAGTAATTCTCCGGCCTCAGCCTCCTGAGTAGCTGGGATTACAGGCGCCCACCACCACACCTAGCTAATTTCTTTATTTTTTTAGTAAAGATGGAGTTGTGCCATGTTAGCCAGGCTGGTCTCAAACTCCTGACCTCAGGTGATCTGCCTGCCTTGGCCTCCCAAAGTGCTGGGATTACAGACATGAGCCACTGCACCTGGCCAACACTTGTTATTTTATCTTGCTTTAAGTAGCCATCCTGTGGCTGGGCGCAGTGGCTCACGCCTGTAATCCCAGCACTTTGGGAGAGCTAGGCGGGTGGATCACAAGGTAAAGAGATGGAGACCATCCTGGCCAACGTGGTGAAACCCCATCTCTACTAAAAATACAAAAATTAGCTGGGCGTGGTGGCGCATGCCTGTAATCCCAGCTACTGGGGAAGCTAAAGCAGGAGAATCGCTTGGACCCAGAGGCAGAGGTTGCAGTGAGCTGAAATCGCCCCTGTAAACTCCAGCCTGGCGACAGAGTGAGACTCTGTCTAAACAAAAAACAAAGAGAGCGATCGCTGCTTACCTGATGAATAAGCAAAAACCCAAGAGCTTGCAACATACGCAAGGCTGTGGGAGGGCACTCACATAAATTGCTGAAGGGAATGCACGATGGTACAATGCCTACATAAGGAGATTTGACAACAGAAAGCAAAATTGCCTGTCCCTTCACCTTCTGAGCAGGCCATTCCACTTTCTAGAATGTATCTCAAACACGCACCGATTTCCCCTATCACAAATGGCTCTGAGATAAGGCGCTTGGTAGTCACTGTGTGCTTTCCTCAGGGTCCCTTCCCACAGGTGGCTTCTGAGGTCATTTTATCAGAACCCCTGAGCTTTTAATCCATCCCGCACAGGTGAGCAGTCTGAGCAGGCTTTGGCCAGTTTCGCACAGGTGCCACTGCACAGACTCTCCCTTCAGAGTAGGGCTCGAGGTGGGGGTCAGGAGTGGCGGGGAGACCCCTTGGTAAGGCGGAATAGTGTTGGTGCTGGTTCTACACGCCGGGTCGTCCAGGGCCCTTTACTTCTGAATCAACTCTCCACAGCCGCTGCCTTCAGGGGCAGGCAGGCCAAGTCAGATCGGCACATGTGTTGGATCAAAATAATACACGTTTGTACATGCGTCAGACAGTATGTTTAGTATTTTAAGGGCAAGGGGAACAGGCGCGGTGGCTCACGCCTGGAATCCCTGCACTTTGGGAGGCCGAAGCGGGCAGATCATGAGGTCAAGAAATCGGGATCATCCTGGCCAACACGGTGAAACCTCATCTCAACTAAAAATACGAACATTAGCTGGGCGTGGTGGCGGTCGCCTGTAGTCCCAGCTGCTCCGGAAGCTGAGGCAGGAGAATCGCTTGAACCCGGGAGGCAGAGGTTGCAGTGAGCTGAGATTGCGCCACTGCACTCCAGCCTGACGACAGAGCGAGACTCTGTCTTAAAAAAAAAAAAAAAAAAAGAGTCCTTACCCTGCTTCTTTCAGATTTTCCCACTGCTTCCCCGCGCCAGGGCCGCCGTCTGCCAGGTGCGCGGCAGCTCGGGGAGCGCGCGCCCCCTGCGGGCCGGCTGGAGCACGGGGCGAGTTTCGCGCCCTAGGTGCCCTATTAGAGGTCGGGATTCATTTGCTTGTTCCCGAGGCTGCTTTGAGGTTCCGAGGGACTCCCGGTCCCCCGGGTGCCTCACTGGCGAGGACCCCAAAGCTTCACCATCTCCAGCGCTGGATGCGGCTCCCACCTTCTTCGCTGGCTTGCGACTCCCCTAGTGTTCCTTCTGCCCAGATCCCCTCGGCTCTCACACAGGCTGGGGTGGTGGCGCGGGAAGGGGACTGCATTTGGACGTGGCCTGGAGTTCACTTCCGCCCTCCTCCTCGCTGGACCTGATTGCGCACGTCTCTGAGCCTGTTTCTTGGAGATTTGGGATAGCCGGGAGGCCCCATAAGACCGAGATGGTGAAGCTCCCAGCAATGGGGTCTGGTTCTGATGCAGCTATCGACCCGAACCTGCACAGCTGAGCTTGCTTATCCTCTCCTCCCTACCCCTGCCCCCACTCCCAGCTGTGGCTCCCCCGTCCTCGCCAGACCACCCGCACAGCTGTGGCTTCCTCCCAGACTCTCTCTCTCACCTATCTGTATGGCTTTGTCCTGTCCTTGCTAATCAGCTGAGTTTAAATATTTTCTTTTTTTATTTTTGATACAGGGTCTCGCTCTGTTGCCCAGTCAGGAGTGCAGCCCCACAGTTGTAGCTCACTGCAGCCTCAATCTCCTGTGCTCAAATGATCCTCCCACCTCAGCCTCTTAGGTAGCTAGGACTGGTCTCAAACTCCTGGCTTCAAGCAATCTTCGTGTCTCAGTCTTCCAAAGTGCTAGGATTATAGCTGTGAGCCACTGCACTTGGCCTCCAAGTTTTTTTTCTTTTTTCCTTTTATTTTTTTTTAAAGATGGGGTTTCACCATGTTGGTCAGGCTGGTCTTGAACTCCTGACCTCAGGTGATCTGCCTGCCTTGGCCTCCAAAGTACTAGGATTATATGCGTGAGCCACCACTCCCGGTGGGCCTCTAAGTTTTTAACAACCATTATGTGTGTGAGAGAAGGAGGTGGGCTAGAGTAGGGTAATAGGTACATGCTATGGCTCAAACAGAAAAATGGTAACTTTATTTTTTACTTGCCAACATGCCCTGCTCTGAGCCCTCATTCCTGGTAAAGGTGGAAACAGAGCAAACTTGCTCTTTTATGGGTTTAATTTAGTCTCTTTGTGTAATTACTGAGCCTTTCAGTTTTCTTTCTTCACCCCTTCTCATTCTGTAGCAGACACTGGGTGGCCTACATAATCCCTTTTCCCCATCCTTTGCCAAGACCTCTGACTTTGCTTGGGATCCACCCTTGGAGAAGGTGCCTCTTGTCCTGGTTTGGGGATACATCCTGACTTGCCTAAGCCAATCACTGTAATGCCATTTCTCTTACCTTGATTGGCTGGGATGTGCATGAAACCAATTTCTGACCATGAAAACTCATGGATATTTGCCATGGGGTCCATTCTGAAAAAGGAACACAAGTAGGCCAGGCGAGGTGGCTCACGCCTGTAATCCCAGCACTTTAAAATTTAAAAAAAAAAAAAAAAAAAAGAAACACAAGTAAAGAAACTGAATTTGTTATACAAATTTCTGTAAAGAAAATTCTGGGCCTGGGTGGTTTCAGTGTTTTGGTTTGTTTTTGTTTTTGGAGACCGAGTTTTGGTTTTTTTGCCCAGTCTGGAGTGCAATGGTGCGATCTTGGCTCACCATAATCTCTACCTCCTGGGTTCAAGTGATTCTCCTGCCTCAGCCACCTGAGTAGCTGGGATTACAGTCATGTGCCATCATGCCTGGCTAATTTTGTATTGTTAGCAGAGACGGGGTTTCACCATGTTGGTCAGGTTGGTCTCGAACTCCTGACCTCAGGTGATCCACCCGCCTTACCTCCCAAAGTGCTGGGATTACAGGCATTGCTACTGAGCCCAGCCACTGGTTAGTGTTTTATTTTATTTTTTGGAGAGGTTAGTTTTTTATTTTATTTTTTGAAGAGGCAGAGTCTTGCTGTGTTGCCAAGGCTTGGCTCAAACTCTTGGCCTCAAGCCATCCTCCTCCCTCAGCCTCCCAAAGTGCTGGAATTACAAGCATAAGCCATCACACTCAGCTGACTGCTAAATGTTTTTTTTTATTATGTTAACCATTTGTTTTGTATCAAATATTCAATGAAGAGATCAACACCAGTCTGATACAAACACTTTCAGAAAATACAAGAAGTGTTCAGTTCCTTACATGAGGCCAGCTTAACCTAAGACAAAAACCTGACAAAAGCATTACAAAAACAAAATTACACACCAATAGCCTTTGTGAATATAGACTTCAATATCCTTAATAAAATGTCAGCATATCAAATCCAAGATTGTATAAAAAGATAATGTATCATGGCTGGGTTCAGTGGCTCACACCTGTAATCCCAGCACTTTGGGAGGCCAAGGTGAGTGGATCACAAGGTCAGGAGTTCCAGACCAGCCTGACCAACATGGTGAAACCCCGTCTCTTCTAAAAATACAAAAATTAGCTGGGCATGGTGGCACGTGCCTGTAATCCCAGGTACTCAGGAGGCTGAGGCAGGAGAATCGCTTGAACCTGTGAGGCAGAGGTTGCAGTGAGCCGAGAGAGATTATACTACTACACTCCAGCCTGTGCGACAAAGCAGGACTCTGTCTAAAAAAAAAAAATAAAATAATGCATCATGATCAACTAGGATTTATCCCTAGGAGTGCACAGTTGTCTTAAGATTTCAAAACCAGTCAATGCATGCTTCCTTCTCTCTGCACCTTTGCCAGCCCTGGAGATCACAGATCTGTAAGCTCTTACTCAAAATCTATTTTTTGTTGTTTTTTTTTTTTGAGATAGAGTTTTGCTCTTGTCACCCAGGCTGGAGTGCATTGGTGCAATCTCAGCTCACTGCAAACTCCGCCTCCTGGGTTCAACCAGTTCCCCTAGTTCCCCTGTCTAGCCTCCTGAGTAGCTGGGACTACAGGTGTGTGTCACCACGGCCGACCTAATTTTTTGTATTTTAGTTGAGATAGGGTTTTGCCATGTTGGCCGGAATGGTCTTGATCTCCTGAGCTCATTATCTGCCTGCCTCGGCCTCCCAAAATGCTGGGATTACAGGTGTGAGCCACCGTACCTGGCCTACTCAAAATCTTTACATGTGTTTTAGAATTCAGGATTTTCCGGGTTTTAGGAAATTGTATGACATCCCCAGGAAGGCTAACACCTCCTAATCAAACACACAAATCAATGGCTCTGCAGCAAAATCTAAGAGTATTCTCTGCTGGGCACGGTGGCTCATGCCTGTAATACCGACACTGTGGGAGGCCAAGGTGGGTGGATCACGTGAGGTCAGGAGTTCAAGACCAGCCTGACCGACATGGAGAAACCCCATATCTGCTAAAAATACAAAAAATTAGCCCGGTTTGGTAGCAGGTGCCTGTAATCCCAGCTACTTGGAAAGCTGAGGCAGGAGAATCATTTGAACTTGGGAGGCAAGGCTGCAGTGAGTCAAGATAATGCCATTGCACTCCAACCTGGGCAACCAGAGCGAAATTTTGTCTCAAAAAACAAATAAACAGGCCAGGCGCGGTGGCTCATACCTGTAATCCCAGCACTTTAGGAGGCCGAGGCAGGTGAATCACGAGGTCAAGAGATCGAGACCATTCTGGACAACATGGTGAAACCCTGCCTCTACTAAAAATACAAAAATTAGCTAGTGTGGAGGTGCACACCTGTAGTCCCAGCTATTTGGGAGGCTGAGGCAGGAGAATGGCTTGAATCCTGGAGGCGGAGGTTGCAGTGAGCCAAGTTCGCACCACTGTACTCCAGCCTGGCAACAAAACAAGACTGTGTCTCAAAAAAAAAATTAGCCAGGCATGGTGGCATGTGCCTGTGGTCTTATCTGCTTGGGAGGCTGAGGCAGGAAGATTGCTTGAGTCCACCAGGTTGAGGCTACAGTAAGTTAAGATTGGACCACTGCACTTCAGCCTGGACCACAGAGCCAGACCCTGACTCCAAACAAACAAACAAACAACAAAAACCAGTCACTCCAGCTGCAATGAGGGTGAGCAGGCTAAGGGCAAATTATAGCCAGGGAGATGAGAATTGAACTCCAGCCTGGGCGACAGAGCAAGACTCTGTTTCCAAGAAAGAAGGAAAGAAAGAAGTAAATAAATAAATAAAGAAGGCTCAGAAATGTAAGGAGCAACCCACAGAATGAGGGAAAATATTTGCCAACAACAAATCAAACAACCCAATTCAAAATGCATGAAGGGGCTGGACCTGGTGGCTGTGGCAGGTGGATCACTTGAGGCCAGGAGTTCAAGACCAGCCTAGGCAACACAGCAAACCCCATCTCTACAGAAAATACAAAAATTAGTCGGGCATGGTGGTGTGTGTCTGTGGTCACAGCCATTAGAGAGGTTGAGGTGGAAGGACAGCTTGGGCCCGAGAGGCAAAAAAAAAAAAAAAAAAAAAAGAATGAGCTTGTGGCTCATGCCTGTAATCCCAGCACTTTGGGAGGCGGAGGCAGGCAGATTACTTGAGGCCAGGAGTTCGAGACCAGCCTGGGCAGCAGTGGCGAGCATCTGTCATCCCAGTTACCCAGGAAGCTGAGGCAGGAGAATCCCTTGAATCCGGGAGGTGGAAATTGCAGTGAGCCGAGATCAGGCCACTGCACTCCAGCCTGGGCAACAAGAGCGAAACTCCACCTCACAGAAAAAGATGATATTAGCCAATAGTACCTCTTGAACTTTTGATTTGGTAAAGGCTGTGAGTGACCTGGCTGAAGCCTTGAGAGGCTCGCACCCAGAAAGTTCAAAAAGGACCTGCTGTGTTGTCTGCCTGAAGGAGGCGTGAGGCAGGAACCACAGAGGGCGTGCTGGGCTCCCTCTCTAGGTCACCATCGGGTGGACCCTTCTCAGCGGGCGGCCGGACACTGTGGGGTTGCCTTTGTTTCCACCGCTCACAGTGTCTGAATCCACAATTTGTTTACATGGTTGTGGAGCCGCACTTAGCATCGAAAAGGCGGTTTCTTTCTTTCCCTCCCTCCCTTCCCTTTCTTATTTTTTTTAGAGATGGGGTCTCGCTATATTGCCCAGGCTGGAGTGCAGTGGCTATTCACAGGTACGATCCCACGACTGATCAGCATGGGAGTTCTGACCTGCTCCGTTTCCGACCTGGGCTGGTTCACCCCTCCTTAGGCAACCTGGTGGTCCCCTGCTCCTGGGAGGTCACCATATTGATGCCAAACTTAGTGTGGACTCCTGATCAGCATAGCGCACTACAGCCCAGAACTCCTGGACTCAAGCAATCCTCCAGCCTCAGCCTCCCGAGTTGCTGGGACTACAGGCACGCCCCTCCACACCCGGCAAGGGTGGTCTTTTTCAACACAACAGTGTGGCTCCAGGGAAGGCCAAGAGACGCGGGGATCACAGCTGGAAGGGTGGACCGTGCTGCACGGCATTGGGGGCGTGGGGGTGGGGGAAGGGGGCCTTCTTTTTCTTCGAGACGGAGTATTGCTCCTGAGGCAGGCCGCTATGCCTGGCTAATTTTTGTTATTTTATTAGAGATGGGGTTTCACCGTGTTGCCCAGGTTGTTGGGCTCGAATTCCTGACCTCAGGTGATCCACCTGCTTCGGCCTCCCAAAGTGCTGGGATTACAGGCCGTGAGCCACCGTGCCCGGTCCTCCACGCCCTGTTCTTAAGTCTCTGCAGCTTGCTTGGAGTGTAGCTTCCGAGCAGGTCCTGGAGGCGGCCAATGCTCTATATGACTCAGAAATTTCAAGTTTGTTGGTTTGTTTTGAGACAGGGCCTCCCCACTTTGCCTAGGTTAGAGTTCAGGTATAAGATCTCAGCTAACTGCAGCCTCCACCTCCAGGGCTCAAGTGATCCTCCCACATCAGCCTCCTGAGTAGCTGGAGCTACAGGCATGTGCCACCAAACCTGGCTAATGTTTTTAATTTTAATTTTTTTTTTTCGAGATGGAGTCTTGCTCTGTTGCCCAGGCTGGAGTGCAGTGGTTCTATCTTGGCTCACTGCAACCTCTGCCCTCTGAGTTCAAGTGATTCCCCTGCCTCAGCCTCCTGAGTAACTGGGATTACAGGTGTGTGCCACTACACCGGGCTAATTTTTGTGTTTTTAGTAGAGACGAGGTTTCACCATGTTGGTCAGGCTGGTCTTGAACTCCTGACTTCATGATCTGCCTGCCTCAGCCTCCCAAAGTGCTGGGATTACAAGTGTGAGCCGCCGCACCCTGCCTTTTTTTTTTTTTTTTTTTGAGACGAAGTCTTGCTCTGTATCCCAGGCTGGAGTGCAATGGCATGATCTCCCTTCACCACAACCTCTGCCTCCTGGGTCCAAGTGATTCTCCTGCCTCAGCTTCCAGCGTAGCTAGGATTACAGGCACACACACTGAACCTGGCTAATTTTTTTGTATTTTTAGTAGAGACAGGGTTTCACTATATTGGTGAGGCTGGTCTTGAACTCCTGACCTCAGGTAATCTGCTTGCCCCAGCCTTCCAAAGTGCTAGCATTATAGGCATGAGCCACTGCACCCGGCATATTTTAAAATTTTTGTAGAGATGGGGCCTCAATATGTTGCCGAGGGGCTGGTCTAGAACTCCTGATGCGCCTGCCTCAGCCTCCCAAAGTGCTGGGATTACAAGCATGAGCCACTACACAGAGCCTAGATCATTTTTTCTCAACTTTTTTTCATGATCGCCACCTTAAAGATCCTTACTAGATGTTTTTTCCTAGTTCCCCACCGCATGACATTTTAATAACATAGATATATCGTAATGTATATCTTTTTATGTCTTATGGCCCTTTGGAAGGGGACAAACCATTATGTTACCTAAAATTTATTTCGCTCCCCTCACAGCCTCTCCATCCCACTACCGCCATGCACTCGTACTGCAATTTATTCCATACTTCATTAGACATTAAGTTTTTTTTTTTTTTTTTTTTTTTTTTGTGAGACAGAGTCTTGCTGTGTCACCCAGTTGGAGTGCAATGGTGCAATCTCAACTCACTGCAACCTCCCACTGCCGGGTTCAAGTGATTCTCCTGCCTCAGCCTCCCAAGTAGCTGGGATTACAGGTGTGTGCCACCACGCCTGGGTAATTTTTGTATTTTTAGTAGAGATGGGGTTTCACTATGTTGGCCAGGCTGGTCTTGAACTCCTGACCTCAGGTGATCCACCTGCCTTGGTCTCCCAAAGTGCTGGGATTACAGGCGTTAGCCACTGTGCCTGGCTGACATTAAGTTGTTTTCTAAAGCTTCCCTATTTCTTTTTTTTTTTTTTTCCCAGCAATTAAGAGCCTACCACCCAAGCTTCCCTATTTCATGCTTCCATGAACAATCTAGTAATTAAATCAGTACAAAAGTGGGATTGGAATGTATACTTTAATGGAATATATGTATGTATGCTTTAATGGAATACTGCAAATAGCCCTGAGCGAGAGGGTGTACCAATTTACACTCCAACTGCAGCATACTTCGATGACATCTCCCTGCATCCTTTCCAGCTCTCTTCATTACTCCTTTAAATGATCATTAATTTGAAAATTAGTTGCAAAAGGCTTTGTGTTATTTTATTTAATTTGCATTTCTTTGGTTACTAGTCAAAGGGACACTTTTCAAGCCTATGGATCATCTGCATATTTTCTGTTTCTTGGGGGCTGTATGGTGAGGGGTGGTTTGGGGATCCTAGCTAACCAATGGGTCAGTCGTGCCAGTGTTTGCCAGCTGTGCACCTACCTGGAGGAAATTAATTACTCTAACGTCTCTTTAAGTTACAATTTGCCATTTGTAAAACTGGATAAATAATATCACAAATCTCCCATTGGGTTGTTTTGGGAATTAGCTGAGATGCAGTAAGCATTTTCTTTTCTTTTTGTTTTTGACACAGAGTCTGGCTCTGTCACCCAGGCTGAAGTGCAGTGGCGTGATGTTGATTCACTGCAACCTCTGCCTCCCAGGTTCAAGAGATTCTCCTGCCTCAGCCTCCCAAGTAGCTGGGATTACAGGTGCCCACCACCATGCCTGGCTAATTTTTGTATTTTAGTAGAGATGGTTTTACCACATTGGCCAGGCTGGTCTTTTTTTTTTTTTAAAGATGGGGTTTCACCATGATGGCCAGGCTGGTCTTGAACTCCTGACCTCAGGTGATCCACCCACCTCGGCCTCCCAAAGTGTTAGGATTATAGGCGTGAGCCACCGCGCCCGGTCGGTCTTTTTTTTTTGAGACAAAGTCTTGCTCTGTTGTCCAGGCTGGAGTGCAGTGGTGCAATCTCAGCTCACTGCAACCTCCGTCTCCCAGGTTCAAGCAATTCTCCTGCTTCAGCCTCTCAAGTAGCTAGGATTACAGGCATGAGCCACCATGCCCGACTAATTTTTGTATTTTTAGTAGAAAGGGGGTTTCACCATGTTGGTCAGGCTGGTTTTGAACTCTTGACCTCAAGTGATCCGCCCACCTCGGCCTCCCAAAGTGCTGGGATTACAGGCGAGAGCCACAGTGCCCAGACGCCTAGACTGGTCTTGAACTCCTGACCTCAGGTGATCCTAAATCCTTGGCCTCCCAAAATGCTGGGATTACAGGCGTGAGCCACCACACCCAGCCTACTTCACGTTATTAAGAAATCCATGGCCAGGCGTGGTGGCTCACGCCTGTAATCCCAGTACTTTGAGAGGCTGAAGCGAGCGGATCGCCTGAGGTTACCAAGACTAGCCTGGGCAACATGATGAAATTGTCTCTACTAAAAATACAAAAATGAGCCAGGCATGATGGTAGGCCCCTGTAATCCCAGCTACTCAGGAGGCTGAGGCAAGAGAATCACTTGAACCTGGGAGGCAGAGGTTGCAGTGAGCCGAGATCATGCCATTCTACTCCAGCCTGGGCAGGAAGAGCAAAACTCCATCTCTAAACAACAACAACAACAAAAGAAATCCTTGAAAATATAATTTTTTTATTTGTTTAGTGATGGAGTTTCACCATGTTGGCCAGGCTGGTCTTGAACTTTTTTTTTTTTTTTTTTTTTTTTTTTTTTTTACCCATCTGGACCTGGGCTTTTTTTGGTTGGTAGGCTATTTTGAACTCTTGATCTCAGGTGATCTGCCCACTTTGGCCTCCCAAAGTGTTGGGATTACAGGCGTGAGCCACCGCACCCCGCTGAAAATATTATTTTAATGGCTGTAACATGTCATCATATAAAATAATGGAGTATAACAGTTTACATCAAATATAAAATAGCAGCAATTTTTTTTTTGTTAACACGGAGTTTCACTCTGTTGCCCAGGCTGGAGTTCAGTGACACAATCTTGGCTCACTGCAACCTCTGCCTCCTGGGTTCAAGCAATTCTCCAGTCTCTGCCTCCAGAGTAGCTGGGACTACAGGCACACACTGCCACGCCCAGCTAAAATATCAGCAATTTTAAGTCCCACCGTTATTATCTATACCACCATGAAAAAATTCTGGCCGGCCATGGTGGCTCTTTGCCTGTAATCCCAGCACTTTGGGAGGCCAAGGTGGGCAGATCACCTGAGTTCAGGAATGGCATGGTGGCATATGCCTATAGTCCCAGCTACTTGTTGGGAGGCTGAGGCAGGAGGATTACCTGAGCCCAGGCGGGGGAGGTTGCAGAGAGCCGAGATCATGCCACTGCCCGCCAGCCTGGGCAACATATTATTATTATTATTACTATTTTTGAGACAGAGTCTCACTTTGTCACTGTGCCTGGCCAATTTTTTTATTTTTTTTTAATAGAGATGAGGTTTGGCCTGTTGTCCCCAGGCTTGCTTCAAACCCCTTGACTCAAGCAATCTGCCTGCCTCGGCCTCCCAAAGTGCTAGCATTACAGGTGTGAGCCACCACGCTCAGCCGTGTTAATTATGATTGCTTTTGTTTTCTCTTTTCTTTTCTTTTTTCTTTGAGGCAGACTCTCGCTCTGTTTCCAAGGCTGGAGTGCAGTGGTGCGATCTTGGCTTACTCCAACCTCTGCCTCCAGGTTCAAGCCATCTTCCCACCTCAAGACTCCTGAGTAGCTGGGATTACAGGGATGCGCCACCACACCCAGCTAATTTATCTATTTTTACTATACTTGATCGTTGCCAAAAGCGATAGTTTATTAGAGATGGGTTTTCACCATGTTGGCCAGGCTGGTCTTGAACTCCTGACCTCATGTGACCCGCCCACCTCTGCCTCCCTAAGTGTGGGATTACAGGCATGAACCACTGTGCTCAGTCTAAGGCTGGTTTTGAACTCCTGGGCTCAAGGCATCCTCCTGCCTCGCCTCCCAAAGTGCTGGGATTACAGGTGTGAGCCAACAGGTCTAGCCGACATCATTGGTTTTAAAACACATTTTTGGCCGGGTGAGGGGCACATGCCTATAATCCCAGCACTTTGGGAGGCCGAGGTAGGTGGAATACCTGAGGTCGGGAGTTCTTGACCAGCCTGTCCCACATGGTGAAACCTGTCTCTACTAAAAGTACAAAATTTAGTTGGGTGTAGTGGCAAGTGCCTGTAATCCCAGCTGCTCAGGAGTCTGAGGCAGGAGAATCACTTGAACCTGGAAGGCGGAGGTTGTAGTGAGATGAGATCATGCCCTTGTACTCCAGCCTGGGCAACAGAGTAAGACTCCGTGTCAACAACAACAACAAAGAAACAAAAACAGAAAAAAACACATTCCTGGTCAGGCACGGTGGCTCATGTTTGTAATCCCAGCACTTTGGGAGGCAGAGGGAGGCAGATCACCTGAGGCCAACATTACTAAATCCTGTTTCTACTAAAAACACAAAAATTAGTTGCACATGGTAGCTCTCTCCCATAATCCCAGCTACCCTGGAGGCTGAGGCAGGAAAATCACTCGAATCAGGAAGCCGAGGTTGCAGTGAGCTGAGGTCAAAGCATTGCACTTCAGCCTGGGTGACAGAGCAAGACTCCATTTCAAAAAAAGTAGTAAGAAGAAAATAAAACATATTCCTATCTTATTGAGGCTAAATTGTACAAAATGTGTCTTACAAATTATACCAAAGATAACGAATCTGTGCTTACTCTCTGGATGGGAAAGGGCTTTCTAAACTTAAAGACAAATCTCAAAGGAACACATCCATGGCTTTGACATCTCAAAATATAAAACTTCTACATGTCTAAACATTAAAAACCAATCATAGGTTGGGTGCAGTGGCTCACACCTGTAATCCCACCGCTTTGGGAGGCTGAGGTGGGCAGATCACTTGAGGTCTGCAGGTCCAGACCAGCCTGGCCACCATGGTGAAACCCCATCTCTACTAAAAATACAAAAATTAGCCGAGTGTGACAGTGTATGCCTGTAATGCCAGCTATTTGGTTTTTTTTTCTTTTTTCTTTTTTTTTTTTTTTAAGAGGGAATCTCCCTCTCTTGCCCAGGCTGCAGCAACCTCCACCTCCTAGGTTCAAGTGATTCTCCTGGCTTAGCCTCTCGAGTAGCTGGAATTACAACTGCCCACCACCATGCCCAGCTAAATTTTGTGTTTTTAGTAGAGACAGGGTTTCACCATGTTGGCCAGGCTGTCTCAAACTCCTGACATCAAGTGATCCACTCACCTCGGCCTCCCAAAGTGCTGGGATTACAGGTGTGAGCCACTGTGCTTGGTCTATCCCAGCTATTGCAAGAATTGCTTGAACCCAGGAGGTGGAGGTTGCAGTGAGCTGAGATCACATAGCTGCACTCCAACCTGAGTGACAAAGTAAGACCCTCACAAAAAAAAAAAAAAAGAAAAAAAAAAAGCAGCAGTCAGGTGCGGTGGCTCATGCCTGTAACTCCAGCACTTTGGGAGACCGAGGCGGTTGGATCATGAGGTCAAGAATCCTGGCCAACATGGTGAAACCCCATCTCTACTAAAAATACAAAACATTAGCTGAGTGTGATGGATTGCATCTGTAGTCTCAGCTACTGGGAGGCTGAGGCAGGAGAATCAACTGAACCCAGGAGGCAGAGGTTGCAGTGAGCCGAGATTGTGCCACTACACTCCAGCCTGGCGACAGAGTAAAACTCCATCTCAAAAACAAAGCAATCATAAATAACAGGGCTGAGCATCATGGTTCACACTTAGAGCAATCCCAGTGCTTTGGGAGGCCGAGGTGGGAAAATTGCTTGAGGCCAGGAATTCAAGACTAGCCTGGGCAAAATAGTGAGACTCCATCACCACACACACACAGACACACACACACACACACACACACACACACACACACACTCTAGTCGGGCCTCATCGAAAATGCCTTTACTCCCAGCTACTCAAGAGGCTGAGCTTGGAGGATGGCCTATGCCCAGGAGTTCAAGGCTGCAGTGAGCTATGATTGTGTCACTGCACAGAACAAGACATTGTCTCTAAAACACACAAAAAAACATCACCACAAAACCACAAAAATAATTAAAAGGTAAGCAAACCAAGAAGAATGTTTGGGGCAACGATCCTAAGGACTAACATCCTTAATAAAGAGCTCTGTAGGCCAGGTGTGGTGGCTCACGCCTATAATCCCAGCACTTTGGGAGGCCGAGGCAGGTGGATCACTAGGTCAAGAGATCGAGACCATCCTGGTAACATGGTGAAACGCCGTCTTTACTAAAAATACAAAAATTAGCTGGGCATGGTGGCTCATGCCTGTAGTTCCAGCTACTCGGGAGGCTGAGGCAGGAGAATAGCTTGAACCCAGGAGGCGGAGGTTGTGGTGAGCCGAGATCGCACCACTGCACTCCAGCCTGGCACCTGGCGACGGAGTGAGACTCTGTCTCAAAAAAACAAAAACAAACAAACAAACAAACAAAAAAAACCTTTGCCTGAGCATGGTGGCAGATGCCCCTAATCTCAGCACTTTGGCGGGCCAGGTGGGCAGGTCACTTGAGGTCAGGAGTTCCAGAACAGCTTGGCCAACATGGCAAAACCCCATCTGGACTAAAAACTTTTAAAAAGTAGCAAGGTATGGCAGCAAACACGTGTAATACCTCTACTTGGGAGGCTGAGGCACGAGAATTGGTTGAACCTGGGAGGCAGAGGTTGCAGTGAGGCAAGATCACACCACTGCACTGCAGCCTGGGTGATGGAGTGAGACTGTCTCAAAAGCAAAACCAAACAAAAAAAACATTCTTTCATGGCAAGACATGGTGGCTCTCACCTGTAATCCTAGTATATTTCTTTGGGAAGCTGAGGTGGGATAATTCCTTGAGCCCAAGAGTTCAAGACCAGGCTGGGCAACAAAGTAAGATGCCACTGCTACAAAAAAATAAAAAAATTATCTGAGCAAGGTGGTACATGCCTGTGGTTTACCTACTCAGGAGGTTGGGGCAGGAGGATCATTTGAGCCCAGGATGTAGAGGCTGTGGTGAGCCATGTTTGCACTACTGCACTCCAGCCTGGGTGACAGAGTGAGGCCATGTCTCAAAAAAAAAAAAATGTAAATAAAAATAAAAATTAAAAAACCTTTTCATGTACGTTGGACAATTTATGTAAAAGAGAATTGGCTATAAATCTATGAAATTTATTCTACCTCACTAGTATTTTTTTTTTTTTTGAGATGGAGTTTCATTCTTGTTGCCCAGGCTGGAGTGCAGAGGTGTGATCTCAGCTCACTGCAACCTCTGCCTCCTGGGTTTAAGCAATTCTCCTGCCTCAGCCTCCAAAGTAGCTGGGATTACAGGCAAGCGCCACCATGCCTGGCTAATTTTTGTTTTGTTTTGTTTGAGTTGGAGTCTTGCTGTGTTGCCCAGGCTGGAGGGCAGTGGTGTGATCTCGGCTCACGGCTTCCTCTGCATCCTGGGTTCAGGCAATTCTCCTGCCTAGGCCTCCTGAGCAACTGAGATTACAGGCACATGCCATCACACCGGGCTGATTTTTGTATCTTTAGTAGAGACAGGGTTTCACCTTGTTGGCCAGGATGGTCTCCAACTCCTGACCTGAAGTGATCCACCTGCCTCAGCCTCCCAAAGTGCTGGGATTGCAGGTGTGAGCCACTGCGCCCGATGGGAGCCTCTCTCCCCGATGACCTCAGCCACAGTGCCTTCTGAAATGGTACTGTTGTATTGAACTGAGCGTAGAAAGTCAACACCAAGACAAAAGTAGGCCAAATTGCAGGGTCTTTATTGCCGGCGACCACGGAGGACTCACGTCTCTCCAACCCGTGGCCCCGGAGGGAGGGTGTCAATACCTTATATACCTTTCTCCTGGGTAAGGGTATGTGGCGGGGGTGAGGGTGAGGAGCCTTAGACATTCCGACGGCTGGTGAATTTTGTAAATCACTTTCTGGGCAGAGATGAGGGTG